>CAUYON010024798.1:0-39163 GCA_963573935.1 Arctocebus calabarensis | reverse complement strand
TATTGAATCATAATTATGTACATTGGTGCAATCACAGGGCACGATTCATATACATTCAGAAATATTTTGAT
This sequence comes from Arctocebus calabarensis, assembly GCA_963573935.1. Taxonomy (NCBI): domain Eukaryota; kingdom Metazoa; phylum Chordata; class Mammalia; order Primates; family Lorisidae; genus Arctocebus; species Arctocebus calabarensis. The sequence continues at coordinate 39,092 of CAUYON010024798.1, read as the reverse complement.
CATACTGTTACAGATATCCTTCATGGCATTTCCTTGATCACTATATAAAGACATTAATACTCTACCTTCTGGCGAAACTTATTTGGTTTATTTTTAACAGCAAAGATTCTATTAAGGGACTGAAGATAAGATCTTGTGGGTCTGATGCCTAAATGATAAGAATTTACATTTTAAAAACAGTTAAACATAACAATGACATATTTTCTAATGTTAATCTTCATTTTGCAGATTCTACTAAAAAGAAAGAGTACTTCTATGTCAGATACAACTTCCATGAGGTAAGTTTAAGCATTTAGTACTGTTCATTGTGACATAACAGTTCATTTTTCTGAAAGAAAATATGTTCCAAGGGATCTTAAAAATAAGAAGTGTTTCAAAGTATTGGCAGTTCTCCAAATTGCATTGCATGTATATTTCTGTGTATTGCCATCATTTGTTTAAAAATGCTTTTTTTTTCTCCGTTAACAACAGAGAATGCTGAAAAGTACTGTGATGAAAAATGGCTACTATGGGATCAACACTTTGGCATATGGCACTATTCAGGTCCTTGGTTTGACTTCAAAGCCAAAAATAATTACTGTGAATGGAAAAACCACTCCAACCAATAGAATACAGTATAATTCTAATGGGGTAAGGTTTAAACGCTATTGACTTAAAAGAAAAAAATGTTCATTTAAGTTGTAAGTACTAATAATTGAATTTTCCTTGAATGCTGCTCCCTCTTTGCTGAAACCACAGTAGATCATATTTCTAAAATTTCTGAGGTTCAAGGAAGACAATAAACATAATAGTTATAGTCCCATTTAAAACTGTTCCTGCTTTAGGGCTAGAAACCTGGTTGGATTAAATGTCACAGATGGTATCATGCAAAGCTGATGTGCGTTCTCTTCCAAGTGCAACATATAGGAAGGATAAATGAGGAGCTAAAACAAATGAGAATGAAATTTATAGGAAATTGAACATGGAAGGTTTGGAGGAACTATATTTCAATTGCTTCATTTAAAAGATATTTATTTAGCCAAGAATTCAGGGAGGTAAGGTGACTTACAAAATCATACACTCTTAACTGACAAAACCAAGCCTTGATCTTGAAAAGCCTGACTTCTCATGCCTCTTTCCTTCTACTCCATGATTTGGAAATTAAAAATATTTAATGATCCCCTGCTAAGAGTTTAACAGCATATATATGCTACAGATACTTGCTTATAGATACAAGATATGGTATCCACTCCTGAAGAATTCAATGAATAGTGTGCAAAATACACACTACTTCCCTGCAGTATGAGGTAAGATCTAGTGATTTCAGGATCTCAGAAGCCCCTTTGTCTAATACCTAATCACACAATGCAACATAATGGTCTTTACTAGTACAGAGTAAAGCACGGAGCTAAAAAATACTGGATTTTCTTTTTTATAATTAAAACAAAGTTGATAACAAGGTCATTTAAATTATAATCTCTTCAAAATTTGGCCATCTCTAATTAGATTTCTTTCTAATTAGGGAATTATTTCAAGTAGGTTATTTGATATCTTAATCATAATGGTAATACTTCAAGTTTTGTAATTTACAAAGAATTGTAGAAAGTGATTTCATTTGACTTTCATCGTGCTCCTAGAAGATAAATCTATATAATTCATGTTATCATCCAGATTTTGGGGGAAATAATGAGGTCTTAGAACCAAGTTGTGCTTGGTAATGCAGTGGCAGAAACCCTGAGCTGCCCTCCCGTTACTTCTGTGCTTTTTCTCTTGTCTGGGCTTCCTGATAAACTAAAGGTGCTTGTTAGGTCAAGAAAACAAAATGACCTCTTTTGGGAAACTAGTTTCACAAATATTTGTCTCATCTATTCGTGTAATTGTGAGTTAAAAAAAAAAAAAAGAAAAACCTCAAAGTTCTGAAGGATACAAAAGTCCCTTTTGAATGAAATAAGTTGTTGGACATATAAACTTAGAAACTGTGAATAACTTACACTTAATGTGTGTGTAGGAATACATATATGTTAAATAAATTATATACCATATAGATGTCGTATTACATATAAATATGTAAATGTTATCCCTAGACTCTTGATAGTATTTTATTGTCTTTATGGCATCATAAGGTTATTCCAGGGACTTCAACTGTAATGAAATTCTTTACGCTGATTTACTTTCACTAATTTATTTCCTCTCTCATCTGTTACAGAAAATTACTTTATGGATATCTGAACCCATTTCCCAGGATCTGAACATTTTATTTTATTAAACTGATTTATTTACAATACTTACATTTATTTACAATAGTTAAAAATTTGAATTGTTTGAATTTTAATTGAAAGCAATACAGAAAAAATGTTTTAATCTTGGTGTGCTGTCTGTTTATGTCACTGAAATTCTCTGATGGTGTATCTTACAAAAGCAGGACAAAATGCTAAATAAACCTCCTCTGCCAATATGCTGAGGAAAACAGGAGAGCATAAGGTCCTAAGAGCCAACTGAAGAATGTCTTTTATAACGGAAGAAGTGGACCCCTCTGGTTCAACTTGTATCACTAAATGTGATAGACAGGTCAAATAACTAGACACTGAAAAGTAATGATTACATTGGTAAATGTGACAAAAGAGGATATGGTGAATAGGAGTAGGAATAAGAGAGGGTGGGAAAGAGATATGAATGTAGACAACTCTTTAGAGGAGCTGTAAGGGGCAGCAGAGATTGTACAGTGGTTGGATAAAATGTGGGTACAGGGTTGGCAGGGTTTTTGTTTGTTTGTTTCTGTTTTTTAACATGGTTGATAAGAAAAACAAGATAGATAAATAGGGATAAAAACTGATAGGAGGGATAAAAAAACTTCAAGAGCTAAGTCCTTAAATGAATGAAACAGAAATTCATTCATCCCAATGAGATGGAAGATGGCATGTGCGTTGGGTAAGTACAGGCTGATGGTTGGATTTGGTGGGGGAAACATGCAGAGGTTGCTTTTTAATGGTTTCTGTTTTGTCAATGAAATAAGAATCAATGAAATAAGCTGAGAATGAGCATAGGTAAAAAGGTGTTAGAAGTTTGAGAGGAAGAGGAAGAGTAAATGAGAGAACTATAGTGGGATTGCAAGGGCCTACTTAAAGTTAGATAAGTGGGCAAGGCTTGTGAGTTCTCTAGCCAAATTCAACTACTTGGGTGCAAGTGGGAACTATTGGAGAGGATAATTTAACTCGGGTGGAATTTAGCTATGAGAATAAAAAAGAGGGAGAGAGTGGCAAAGAAATTGAAGGATACCAAAGAATAATCGTAATGATGGACCATGGAATCTAAGCTGGGTAAAGAAAAAAAAAATGAAGACATGCAGGATGTGAGGGACAAAAAAAAATGATAAGGCTGATAGATCAGAGGTCCCAGTGGGTGGAAGGAATTGTTGGCCAGAGAGGAGGAAGCTATTAGGAAGTCAGTAGCAGGGGAATTGGATTCTTAAAGTTAATTTTATGAGGGCAGTGTCTGTTACCAATGAATACTGGTCACAAATGTGCAGTGAAAGTGTATGTTGTGTATTTTGGTGATTTAAAAATAAATTGTAGGCAATAATTTGGTGATGTCTAAAATCGATGTTTAGATGGACTCTCTGTTTAAGCTGGAAAAGAATGAATCAAAAACAAATGCAAACAATAAAATCCTCTATACACCTATTAGAATGACTAAAATCTTCTAAAAATAAATGGCAGTGTCAAGTGCTGGTGAGGATGTAGAGCAAGAAGAGTTGTCATTCGGGAAAACAAAAGGAATGGTGCAACCGCTTTGGAAGGCATTCTAGCAGTTCTTTATTAAACTAAACATAGCCTTACCATGTGATGAGCAGCCATGCGCTCAGGTATTTACTCAGCTGATCTGAAGACTTACGTCCATACAAAGTCTGCATGTAAATGTTTATGGCAGATTATTTGTAATTGCAAAAACTGTTAGAAACCGAGATGTTCTTTAACAGGTAAATACACACTTAACTCTGAGATCTTGGTTTCAAAAAACATTTTCCAGTAACAGGAATTGAGATGCTCATTGAAAAGGCTGTTTGGGGGGACTAGACAGGAAGTATACAAGATGAGTCTGGAGGATAATGTAGTGACAAAAAGTAAGGAGGTGGACAAGAGATGATGTGGTAGGAATATGCCAGAGGGACACAAGAAGTAACTTAAAGGGGCTCCCAAAGGCTAAAGCTGGAGTTAGATTTTAACCCTATGTATAAAATAAGAATCTATGGGTCCATACTAATATGATTAAATGATGAGATAAGTAAATAATTTGGCATAGGAAACATATTTCCCATAGAGCTCCAGATAATTTATGAAGAAACTTCCCCTTAACTGTGGTCTACACTGAGTGACTTCCTTGCAAAGAGTACATTATGAAAAGGGGAGAAATAAAAACTAACTATACAGTGGAGAAAGGTGACAAACAGGTTGTGTTGTTACCTCTGTGAATTTCCTCTTAAAATCCCATAATTCTAGTCGAACTCTCAGAAAAATATCAAGCAAACCCAAATTGAAGGATATTTTACAAAATACCTGACCAGTACTGTTTTTTTAATTTTCAGATTAAGATGAGGGTACAAATGATTAGGTTACATTGTTTGCAGTTGTTAGGAAAGGTCCCTGTTCTAGTTGTGCTCCTCCCCCAGGAGGTGTGCCATACACCCGTGCATTGTGCCTATTAGGTGGGAGCACTCTGATCCCCCCCTCCTCCCCTCTCCTTTCTCACTTCTCCCCTTCTCCCCAACTTGATTGGGGAGTAATTAATTTACTTGAGTAAATTGAGTTTTACTCTTGTGTGAGCATGTATTAGTTTGTCTACTGGAGAATTTTCTCCAACTCTATCCAGCTTAATACAAAATGTGTAAAGTCTCCATCTTTTTTTGTGGCTGAATAGTATTCCATGGTATGCATACACCACAGTTTGTTAATTCATTCAGGGGTTGATGGGCACTTGGTTTGATTCCACATCTTGGTGACTATAAATTGAGCTGCAATTAATAATCTAGTGCAAATGTGCTTATGATAAAATGACTTTTTTCCTCTGGGAAGATACCTGGTAATGGAATCGAAGGATCACATGGAAGGTCTGTTTTGAGTTCTTTAAAGATTCTCCATACTTCTTTCCAAAGAAACCATATTAGTTTGCAACCCCACAAACAGTGGAAAAGTGTTCCCTTTTCTCCAGAACTGTGCTAGCATCTGCAGCTTTGGGACCTTATAAAAACTGTTGAGGTCATTGAAATCAAGAGAAGTCTTAGAAACTATTATAGTTCAGAGAACCTAAGGAGATATGATGAATAAATGTAATGTGATATTTTGGATAAGATCCTGAAATAGAAAAAGTCCATTGGGGGTAAAAAAAAAAAAAAACCGAAATCTAAATAATGTATTGAGTTTTTTAAATAATAATATATCAGTATTTGTCAATTAATTATGACAAATATATCATAGTAATATAAGATGTCAACAGCATGAAAAACGAGGATATCAGTTGCAGGGTACGTGCAAACTCTGTATTAGCTCTGAAACTTTTGTGAAAGTCTAAAACTCTTCTACAAATTTAAAAAGTTTATGAAAAAGAAAACATACGGAGCTTCGCAAGAGTTCACTTTTTTGCCTGAAATTTGGCATTGTCTTCCCAGCAGGAGTTGTTGCAGTCACTGTTAAATTGTCTTTTAAGGTCATCATCCTTTCAGCTTCCCATTCATTATGACTTCCTCCAAAGTTGCTGTGACATGAATACGGCACTTGGAACAACGTGGCTGGTTATCTTAAGCCTGTACACAATGTAAAACAATTATGGAAATTGTAATTATCTTTTTAATTTCAAGAGCTTCCAGCTGTTTACACTATTCTAATGAAGCTGCTATTGAAATCCAGATTGCTCCCAGTCTTAAATTTATGTTTGATTCTCGATAGGAGAGATATAATAAATATGGTGTGGATATTTATTGATATTCACAGTTTGCAACTCCTAGTATTATTATCACGGGATAAATAACTCAATTATTTATTGAATGAACTTATGTGGTGGGTCTCCTGTGTGACAAGCATTGTGTTACCTCCAGGGGATCCTGAGGCCTTTAGTCTGGTGCACTGAAACCCTTTGAGAAGCTATGACAGAGACAACTAGAAAAGAGAGTAGTGGGAAAGACCAAGCCTGGTTTAAAGTCTCCAATGTTGATACTAAGCCCTGTGGGACAGAATAATATTTCCCAAAGTCCTTTTCAGGGATTCCTGCACATCAAGGAGGACAGAAGGAGACTTTTCCAAAAATGCACTCTTTGTTCTTAATGACCAAAGCAAAAGACATCAAACATTCTCCCCTTGAGTTACATTTTACCCTATAACTTGACCCGCAGAGCTGTCTGACATTTCCAGGTAGAACTTTTAAAAAGCTACTTAAGACAAATGTTTCTTTTCCAGAGAGACAGCTCCCATAATGTGGCAGCATGTGCCACCCATCACAATGTCTGATCACAGCTGTCTCCTCCAATAGGCCCCTTCTGCCATAAGGATTTTCCAAATGATTCCATTAAATTCCCAGTTCATTGAGACTAAGTTCCCTCATGCAGCAGTTTCTAAAACTCTTGTGATTTTATAAAGATTTTTTAAAACATGGTGAAACAAATCACTTGACAATCACCTTCAAGACATTCCTTGAACTGTTCCCTAACACTTTCTTAAACATGCTTCCTTGGACTTTGTTAAGCCTGAGGTCACTGAGAACCAAGACACAAAATTCTTTGTGCAGCATTCATCAATGGAGAGCTATATGGTCTCCTTGGTTTTCTAGCTCTATGTAGTAGGCAAGGCTAGTGGGATTTATGAAAAATAAACTGTATTGAACAAAAAGTCCAATGAAGATATGATGGCTGTCAAGCATATACCAAAATATTACCTCATTTCACTTTGGCTCTAGTAGATGTAACAGGGTATGAGGGGTGGCAAGATAGAGGCTTTCCTACAAAATTTATTTCATGTATTGATTATGGGTCAATTTTTCTTATTTGCAAGCAAAACAAAGCCCTGTGATTATTTTCTTCAGAGTATTGATACAGAAAGCAAATTCACTCTGCTTTTCCACACAAGGAAAACAAATGACACTGAAATTGGAGGGAAATTAGTGCCAATTAAGACAGTTGTGCAGCTGTGAAATGGGGCATGTTTATACTTAGAAGGCTGCCCTATGGTGTGCTTAATAATGGAAAATCTAACAATCTGATGTATAAATCAAAGCTTATAATTTTCAACAAAGTTTTAACTTTTATTTGACAAATGGTGCTATTTTTATTCTGGCTTACAAATTTGAACATATTTGTGTAAATTACTTGAAATGCATGCTGGAGAGTTCACTGTACCATCACATTTTTCCATTTGTGTTCCCCATTCCTATCTGTCTTTTTTTTTTTTTGAGAGAGAGAGAATTCTATACATGCTAAAATAGATTATTTCTTAAGGTGTTAATTATGTACAAGAGAAAACCCAACTGTGAATGAATTATCATCATAAAGGGCGTCACAGTTTTATCCTTGAAGTGCTTTCTTATATGTGGCAGCACAGTCTTAAGAGCCAGGCACACATGATGATGTCAGTTGCACAGCCAGACATTTCACATATGAATTTGTAGGTGACTTACAGACATACAAGCAAAAAGGCTCCCAAACAATGAACAAATGCATGAGAAGCAATATTTATAGAATGTAGAAGTTTATCATCGGCCACATTTCAAGGAGGGTGTGCTGATATTTGCAGAAGCCCATGTTAAGATAAAGAAAATCCTCTGGTTGGTAAAAAATTTTCTACATAAAGATTTCCAAAGTTACAAAGTGGAGAAAGAAAGTTATCTTGTTAAACTGAAGGAAAGCATGTTGAGGTCATGCACTAGGCTTTAAGAAGTCACAAAGTAGAAAACAAAGCTTTCGAAAAGGAGGGAAATTGGCTGACTTTAGGGAAGAAACAGGAAATGAGGGAAGTTCAGGATGACTCAGGAAATGCCTTTCATGCAGATGAAAAGAAAGTTAAGACACCAATAAAATGGGGGAAAATATCACTGATTTAACCGTGGATAAGTTAGATTTCTTGGTTCTAAAACTCACTGTGATGCTGAGCAATAGAATTCCTGAGCAGACCAATAACAAGCAATGAAATTGAAGCAGGAATATAAAACCTTCCAACAAAAAGCTCCAGACCCATTTAATTCATAGCTGAATCCTATCAGATCTACGAAGAAGGGCTGATACCCATACTACAGAAATTATTCCATAACAAAGAGAAGGAGGGAATTCTCAACTCATTCTATAAAACTAGTATCACCTTGATACTAAAGCTAGGAAAGGAAACAATGAAAAAGAAAGAATACTACAGACCAATATCCTTCACAAATATAGATGTAAAAATTCTCAATAAAATACTAACAAATTGTTCTCAACAACCCATTAAAAATTAATAATCTGGTGAATAAGTGGGCCTCATTTCGAGGATGCAAGCATATTTCAACATATGTAAATCAATAAATGCAATTCACAACATAAACAAAAGCAAAAACAAAGGCCATATGATAATCTTAGTAGGTGCAGAAAAAGCATTTGATATTTGACTCAGCTCAAAACCCTTCAACAAACTAGGCACAGGAGGAATATCTCAAAATCATAAAAGCCACATATGACGCATCCATAGCCAACATCATGCTGAATGGTGAAAATATTCTCCATAAGAACTGGAACTAGATGAAGGTGCTGCCATCACCACTTCTATTAAACATAGTGCTGCAAGTCCTAGCCAGAGCAATCAACTAAAAAAGCAAATTAAGGGATATACAAATGGGGAAAGAGGAAGTCAGACTATCACTTTTCACTAATGACATGACCTTGTATCTAGATAATCTCAAAGATTCTACCAGAAGACTCCTGGAATTGATGAATAAATTCAGCAGTCTTAAACTACTAATACCTTCTTGTTCATTGACAATTGGAACCAGTCACTTTATCTGGTAGTAATCCCCTTCCCTTTCTTGTCTTTTTCAGAAACAGCTCTTAATAACTGGATGTGGTGGCATATGCCTGTATTCTCAGGTACTTGGGAAGCTGAGGCAGAAAGATCACTTGAGTCCAGGAGTTTGAGATGTAATGAGCTATGTTGATACCACTGTAATCTAGTCTGGGTGACACAGTGAGACCATTTCAGAAAGAGAGAAAGAAGAGAGAGAAAGAGGGATGGAGGAAAAAAAAAGAGAGAGAAAGGTATATGGGAAGAAAAGAGTGAAAGAAAAACAGAAAGAAAAGGAAGAGGAAAGGAAGGAAAGAAAAGAGAAAAAAATAGCTTTTCTAAATTAACAGAGTCTAGACTTGAAGGCCTTAGAAACAAAAATAATTTCTTAGAACAAATCTCTTTTCAACTCTTAGTTTCCAGACACATGCATTATGGATATGAGAGATAAGACATCATAAACTAGATACTGGTTCAGAGTACCTAGTAAATCTGTGGAGCAGCGTATAAATCTCTTCTGGTTCATTGCTTGGTTTACAATCTAAGTATTTAAGATAGCACAGTTCTATCACATCAGGTGTTTCTGCTGACAGTATGTGGTAAGACTTGTGATTCTTGTGGACTTGAGCCTAAGAACATTAATTATTTTGCTCCAATATAGATCTTTGATTAGAAGCAGTCTTGTTCTTGAATATTATAATGTTGAATAAAGCATTCCATAACTCTTGGGATTATAATACTTTAAAAAACATTGTGGGAAAGAAGACAAATGAAAATCTTTAATGTCCACTCCAGTGAACTCAAATTGGTACTGCTTCCAGCATGAAAAATCATTAGATATTTCTGTAGGGAAAGGTGTTGCATCAGATGCTGAATGTTTGGTCTTTGCTGCAGGTAAGTATACTGTTTGTCAAGGGCTGAGTAATCTATTCTAAGTTCAGGAACCTGGGAAATAACTCTAGAGTCGAGTCATGGAACTAGGGATCTACAATGAAAGGAACTTGAGCCAAAATTCCTTTTATTGCCTGGCCTCGGGAAGTCCTCTGACTAATGAAGTATAAAGTCATTTAAGGACCTTTGGGATTTCCATCATTTCAGAGAAAGTGCTCCATTACCCCTGAGATTCCTAGGCATTTCTCCTCTGTATTGCATAGTCACCCTGGCAGCTGGCTACAGTTCTACACACACACACATACACATAAAGGCTAGGAAAATTTCACTTGTGTCACTGTTGAATGGTGTTTCTTCAAATGGACCTGACCTCTGGTTTATTTAAGACGTAATCATAAGACCTAGATAATTCTAATGAAACACACATGAGTGAGTCCTGGATATGGAAATGTGCATCGGATGGCTGTGGTCATATTAGGGGAAGACTGGTTTTTTGGCTGATGTGATATAGGCACTGGCTTGTGGAAACAATCAGTGTTGAAGGTCCTGATGGTCAGTTCTGTCATTGAAACCAAGCAGTGGTAGGTGACACTCTAGCTACATAAGTCCTACAATATGGTTGGACAATTTTTTTGATATTTAGCTTCTCTGCTATACTCAATGTCCTTTAAATAAACTTTTTCTCTGTGGAGGTAGTGGGAGTATATTCTGTTGTTTGGAGTAAAAAATAATCTAATACTTATTTACTCTATGGAATTATAAGAGCTCAGGAATATTTAGAGTTTAGTCCATATCTGAAAAAGTGTTTTTCATAAATACCAAAAGACTGGGATGACCTAAAGATCAATATAGACTACCTATCCAAGCTAAGGAAATATCAGTCAAAGACTGATTATCACCTCAGCCAGTCTTGGTGACTCAGACCTATAATCCTAGCCCTCTGGGAGACTGAGGCGGGTGGATCGCCTGAGCTCAGGAGTTTGGAACCAGTCTGAGCAAGAGCAAGGTCTTCTGTCTCTATTAAAAATAGCGGGCCATTGTGGCATGTGCCTATAGTCTCAGCCACCAGGGAGGCTGAGGCAAGTGGATCACTTGAACCCAAGAGTTTGAAGTTACTGTGAGCTGTGATGCCATAGGACTCTACCCAGGGAGAGAGAGTGAGACTGACTCAAAAAAAAAAGAAAGAAAGAAAGAAAAGAAAAAAGATTCATTACCTCTGTAGAGAAGTGCAATTATTGTGCAAGTATCAAAATCAGTATCATCATGTCCTCTCAGTGGAGGAGAGTGAGGGCTGAATGAGACTGCAGATCTGAATTTAAATCGTGGCCCCAGCCGCTTTCTAGCTGTGAAACCTTTGAAAGTCGCTTAATCTCTTATAGTCAATTTCATATTTTTCAAGTGGGACAATAATACTTGACTTGCAGAGTTATTAAGAAGATTTGATGAAAAAACTAAAGTGCCTGCCACAATATTTGATACATAGATGCTCCATAAATACAAATTTCTTTATTCCACAGTCTTACACTTTGGAATATAGACAATGACAGTAAGCTTCTTTCAAAGGGAATTAAGGAAACATTAAATTCTATTAATTTTGGTTTGAGTTTTTATTTTGTCTTTAAAAACCTAGAAAGGAAAAAAAAAAAAAACTTAGAAAGGGATACCCTCAGATACTATCGATAGGAATGGAAAGTAGTGTAGGCACTATGGAAAAAATTATGAAAGTTCTTCCAAAAAACTGCAAATAGAACTACCATATGATCCAGCATATGCATAGCAGGGCATATACCCAGAAGAAAGGAAATCAGTAGATCAGAGGGATGTCTGTACCCCGATATTGACTGCAACTTTATTCACAAAAGCCAAGAAAAGGAATCAACCTAATTGCCTATCACTAGTAAATGAATAAAGAAAATACATTACATATATGCAATGGAGCCATAAAAAACTGTGAAATCCTGTCATTGGCAACAACCTGGGTGGAACTGGAGGATACTATGTTAAGAGAAGTGAGACAGTTACAGAGAGATAAACACTACATATTCTCACTCCTCTGTGGAAGTAAAACAAAAGATTGAATGCTTTGAGGTAGAAAGTCGAATAATGGTTACCAGAAGCTGGGAAGGGTAATTAGAAGGAGAGGGTAAAGAAGGGAAGGCTAATGATGGGAAAGCATAGTTATTATGAATAAGATCTACTATTTGGTAGCACAACAGGGTCACTATAATCAATAATAATTTATTGTATATTTTAAATAACTAAAAGAGTGGAATTGGAATGTTCCTAACACAAAGAAATGATAAATAATTCTGAGGGGAGGAATACCACAATTACCCTGATTTGATCCTTACACATCGTGTGCCTATATCAAAACATCACATGTATTCCATAAGTACATGTATATACAACTATTATAAAATGAAAATTAAATAATCACATTTTATAGTACAGAAATAACTTCTGCTGGGAAGTGTTAATCCCTTCACTGTGTCAACTTTAACTTACCAACAAGTTATTTAATATATAAACACTAGCAAAGCTTTATTCTATACTAAGTGGTTTGGTTCCTAATTTAAGTAATGGGATGAGATTGTAATAATCAGTATATTGTAACCATCTCCAAAGTGAGGTCCTGAGAGAGTAGTGCTGTTATAACTCACTTGGTGAACCCAGCAGGAACCCAGTAGTATAAGTCCAACCAAGTGCAGGCATTCCCCAGATACTAACTTCCCAGTCAATCCTTTGTAAAAGGACTTTTTTATTTCAAAATTATTTAAAACTCAAAAGAAGTTGCCAGAAAAGTAATAGAGTCCTCACCCACTCTTCACCCTGCTTTTACCTCTGAAATCATCTTACAGCACCTTAATACATTGTCAAAACTATGAAATTGATACTGACATATTAGTATTGTATTCTGGTACAATAATATCAATTTAAATATCAACCCAATTTATATTTCACCAGTTTTTACAGCCCTCTCAGTTTTTAGTTTCCAAAGGTATAGAATGCAGATATCTATTGATCTATACTTTATTGGACAACAAAAGTAAATTAGTTTCTTCCACATTCAATACAACATATTAAACAGAAGGATTGTATACAGAATGCACTCTTTAAATTGCATTCTGTATACAATTGGGTAGATTGTTAAAAATGTATGCTAGGCATTTGGAAAACTTCACTAAATGAGTATGCATTTAAACGCTCCTATATTTACAATTTTAAGTTTCCACCTAAAATAAATAAGTTTAATCACTTATTTTTGATAGTTACCTTCTTGTACATTATTTATAAAAAATTTAAATAAGTAAATAAGTTTACTTATTTTTGATAGTTACCTTCTTGTACATTATTTATAAGAAATTTATTTATTGGTCTTTTTCTGTGTTTAGTATGGCATAGCATGCAAATTCTACGTGTTATTGCTTAAAAACCAATGGTCGTGTGTGTGTATTTTTAAAACAATCACTGATGGTCAGGAAGCTATGTTTAAAGCACTGTAAATCCTAATGTTAAAGTATACTATTATATTTGTGTTTACTGAGTTTTAGTTTAATTTCATAAAATTTGCTAGTGTTAAGTGGATTAACAAAATGTGGCTTATGTACACCAATGAGTACTACTCAGCCATAGGAAAAGATGAATTCATGCCTTTGGCAACAATTTGAATGGACTGGAGACCTTATCCTAACTGAAGCATCCCAAGGTTGGAAAAACCAATATCACATGTACTTGCTGTTAAACTGGAACCAACCCACGAGCACACACATGCACAGAGGAATGTAAAACTTAGTGGAACTCAAGCAGGGGGAGGAAGGAGGAGTAGAGAGGTAAAAACCTACCTAATGGGTACAATGAACACTATTTGGATGATAGGCATACTTATAGTACTTATAGCTATTAAGCATTACAAAAGTGATCCATGCAATCAAGAACATTTAATTTTTGAAATTAAAAAGTTGAAGATTTATATGCTTATCATAAAATATTTTATAAAGAGAGAAAAAAAGAAAAAGAAGGCTATTACTACACAGTGGGCATCAGGGGAAGTATGGAACTTAGGGGATTCTCCAGGTCACTTGTTAGTATTTCTATACACTTACAGCAAAATAGAAGACTACATCAAGCCAATGCAGTAAGGACCAGTAATTTCTTACCCCTTTCAGGAATAAAGGACTGAGTAATAAAACTTCTTAAAAACAATGAAGCAAGCAAAACACACTCATGATCCTTGGAGGGACCAATTAATACATAGTGGAATAAAGGAATGATGAATATCAAAATGGCTTCATAACTGGTGACAGAAATTAGGACTATAGTAGCTCGGGATATTGCTTTGCTATTTATTTATATATATTAAATATACTAATATTTTCCTATCCATTCTCCCAATTTTATATAGGATGTGTTGGTGATTTTTTAACCAACTATCATTCTGTTATGAATTTATAGGATTTCAAAAAGAGATCATGACTGCCAAGAAAGGAATTACCATTATCCACAAACAGACATGGTGTCTCATGGGAATTTGTGTTACTTTTGCCTATAGCTTTAGTGAGGTTCCACAATGACAGGAAATCATAAGGTATTTGTAGAGAAAGAAAGAAAAACTACTATCCACCTGTAGCAGCTGTACGAATACCCTGGGGCATCAACAGAGAGAAGTATCAAGCACTGTGAAAGGTCAGGAATTTTACTCTGCCTGTGTTAGCCGGGTTTTGTAAGTGCTAGCAGAAGACATGAGACTCTTGGGTCAGAAACACTTTATTCCTTATGGCGCAGTAGGAAGCATGGGCATCCTTTTGCCCAAGTACTGTAGTAATGACATGGAGCCACATAGGTAGATGTTGCACACTCAGTGGCTTTGTGTCACAAATAAGAAATCCTGGATTTAGGAAATCCTAGTGTTATAAGAGGGCTACTAGAAAACTTGAGCAAACTTTGCTCGGGAGAAGACATTATTTTTATTATCCTAATCAGAAAATATATCTACTCAGTACCAACCTTATTGCTATCTTTCAAGGCTATTCGCTAGTAAAATAACCTTGGAAAGATAGTCCAGAACAAAAACTGATATAAAATGTGCATAAGTGAGCTGTGAATTGTCTTTTAATAAGGTGATGTGTTTGTACTAAATTGCCTCATACTCAATTTAGTTCTGTTTTCCTAAACAAATACTGACAGATATTTCGTTTTTGGACCCTATCTAAGACAATAAAATACAAAATAGAGAAAGAACTAAATGGGAAGAAAATTATTACAAGATAGGACAATTAAGATGCCAGTACCTAGGAGGCAGGGCCAAGATGGTGGTCTGAAGCCAGCTTTCCGCAGAGGCTCCCATCCAGAAGGAGAGTTAAAGGGCAGAAATTTAGCAAGAAAGCTGATGGTTTGGATCTGAGCCAAAAGAGAAGGTCGAAGAACACACATCAACCCTGCTGGGGCAACCTGCGACCCCAAGGACAAAACAAAAAGGTACAGAGCACATCACCAAGTGGATGGGAGTCTCCTCCCCCATGAGAGCGGCCCACAGTATACTCCATATCTCCATACAAATAAGCGTGTAGAGTTCATACGTCCTTCCACTCTACCCCACAGGAAAGACCCTCTAAAAACCAGACCTCCTTCCCCTACTAGAGTGCCACAGCACTCTCCCACCAGGCATAAAACTCTATAAAACTGTATATATTCTCTACCTGCAAGTTTGAACTCCTGGCACTATCTTCCACTCTCACCCTAAGGTCTGGAGGCCTGTCCCCCACAGAGTCCAGATTCGTGGATATTTTCCCGAGGGTTGTGGACGGGGCACAGACTGTTGCTGATCTGTGCTGATTGTCCAGCTTGGGACTGGTGAGAGGAGAGTGAGCTGAGAGGAGGCCAAGCTGGAAAGGCGGTCCCCTGAGGCACAATGCAGAGACACTCCCGTGCTTCTCTGGTGGCAGCCACCGGCCGAGCAGACTGGCAACAAAGGCTTGGAAGGATATGCCTGAGGCGGTACCAGCCAGAGAGAGCCTGGGGGTTAGAATACGTGTAGAGTCAGCCGACTCTCAGGGCTGAGGCTGCTTTCTTTAGCTTCAGATGCACCTGGCCCTCAGGGGATGAAAGCTGACACAAAGGGCTGGAACTCACAGACTGAGTCAGACCTATTTGCAACCCAACAACTGATCAGGGGAAAATAGCCATGACAGAAACAAATTCTTCAAACTTGTTCTGTTCTATCAGCAACATCAATCAGGGACAGGGCTGGAACTGAGTGAATTGCCCCAGCCCTTATCAAGTACCCAGGTTGTCAAGCCTCACCTCCCCCTGCCAAATAGTGACAGGGAGTGGTGGACTGGCTGAGGAGCTGCAGACCTCCTTGAGACCCAGGCAGGCACAAATCTCTGGAGCATCTGCTCATTGGAGAAAACTGGATCAAAGCCCTGTGGGGTTACCACTGACTGGGTGTGACAGAGGGGCAAGGTGGGGAAGGAGGCATCGACCTTCCCAGGCTAATCTACTTGCAGTGGGGGACCCTCCTGAGCTCACAGAGCACTGGAGTGAGTTATACTAGAGCTTCCAGCAGATCCCTGCTATCTAGGTGCCAGAGACTTTTTAACTCTTCCATTTGAGACTGGTGCTGGCTGGGACAATTGATTGGGACCTCTTTAACTGGGCAAATCACCTCAGAATTTTCCAAAGTGGTACCCTGGGTGTGTGATAGTTGGAAGGTTTGATTTTGCTTTTCCAATTGTTGCCTGTGGAGGGGCGCAATGAATTAACTGCTGGTATTTCTCCACAGCTCAGATTTCAATCCAGAGTAACTGATTCTGTAGAGTAAGACAAAGACCAGCTGAAAATAAGACAAAATCACTTAGCACCACCACACCAAGAAGGACCCCAGTTTCGCAAGCAGTAGCACTGTATGAGTCCTTGGCAAAACTTTAGGGAAAAAGGTGACAGACACCAGTCCCAGCTTTCAAGCAAAGGACTGGTCAATCACTACTCCTAGAACCCCCAGCCCAACTTGTCCTTATCTACTCATCAAAACAAACGGTGTAAAATTAATCATGGGGCGGAATCAATGGAAAAGCTCTGGAAATAGGAACAGCCAGAGTAGATCAACCCCCACAGGAACAATTTGGCAGACACAAATGAATATCCTATGCATAAACAGATGGCCGAGATGTCAGAAATCGAATTCAGAATTTGGATTGTAGACAAGATTAATAAAATAGAGGAAAAGTTGGATTTAGAAATTCAGGGTGCATTTCAAAAATTTTCTCAAGAAGTCAAGGAATTCAAAGACCAAATGACCAAAGATTTGGACACATTGAGACAAGAAGTTGCAGCCCTCAAAGATCTGAGAAACATAGTAGAATCCCTCAGCAACAGAATGGAGCAAGCAGAAGAACAGATTTCTGACATTGAAGACAAAGCTTTTCAACACTCCCAAACCTACAAGGAAGAAAAGAAATGGCAGGCAACAACAGATCATTCTCTCAGACAGCTCTGGGATAACTTGAAGAAAACCGATATTCACCTTATAGGGATACTTGAAAACGATGAAGTGGCGTCACAAGGCACAGAATCTCTTCTTTATGAGATTATGAAAGAGAATTTTCCAGACATGCCAAGAGATTCCGAAATTCAGATAGCAGACAGTTTCAGAACCCCAGCATGACTCAACTGAATAAAACATCCCCCAGGCACATCATAATTAAGTTCACTAAAGTTAATATGAAAGAGAATTTTGAAAGCAACCAGAAGCAAGAAATCTATAACCTACAAGGGGAAGAATATTAGAATAACTGCAGATCTCTCTGATCAAACCTTTCAAGCTAGAGGAGAATGGTGATCAACTTTTAATCTCCTAGAACAAAATAACTTTCAACCCAGGATCTTGTATTCAGCTAAACTGAGTTTCATTTATGATGGAGAAATTAAATACTTTAATGACATCCACATGTTGAAGAAATTTGCCATAACCAAATCAGCTATCCAGGATATTCTCAGACCTATTCTCCATAATGAACAGTGTAATCCTCCAACGCAAAAGTAAACTCATCCAGAAACTTTTTATCAAAGTCCAACTCACACAGCGACAAAAGGATTAAAAATGTCTACTAGATTTTCTCAAGATTTATCAATATTTTCAATTAATGTGAATGGTTTAAATTGTCCTCTAAAGAGGCATAGGTTGGCTGACTGGATACAAAAACTCAGGCCAGATATCTGCTTCACACAAAAAACTCATCTTAACTTAAAAGATAAATATAGATACAAGGTGAAGGGATGGTCATCTATATTGCAGGCAAATGGAAAACAGAAAAAAGCAGGTATTGCAATCTTATTGGCAGATACAATAGGCTTTAAACCAACCAAAGTATGGAAGGATAAAGACAGACATTTCATATTTGTTAAAGGTGATAATCAATATGATGAGATTTCAATTATTAATATTTATGCACCCAACCAGAATGTGCCTCAATTTATAAGAAAAACTCTAATAGATGTGAGTACTTTGATTTCCTTTGATTTTTTTATTTTTTTATTCATTTTTATTTTTGTTTTTATTAATAGCTGTGTATGTTAATGCAATCATGGGGTATAATGTGCTGGCTTTATATACAATCTGAAATATTTTCATCAAACTGGTTAACGTAGCCTTCATGGCATTTTCTTAGTTATTATATTAAGACATTTATATTCTGCATTTAGTAAGTTTCACTTGTACCCTTCTAAGATGCACCATGGGTGTGGTCCCACCAACTACCAACTACCCTCATTCTCTCATTCTCTCCCGTCCCCTCCCCATCCCTTGACCCTTTCCCCATATTCTTGTGCTAGAATGGGGTTATAGCCTTCATATGAAAGTTATAAATTAGTTTCGTAGTAGGGCTGAGTACATTGGATACTTTTTCTTCCATTCTTGAGATACTTAGCTACAAAGAATATGTTCCAGCTCCATCCATGTAAACATGAAAGAGGTAAAGTCTCCATCTTTCTTTAAGGCTGCATAATATTCCATGGTGTACATATAACACAATTTATTAATCCATTGGTGGGTTGATGGGCACTTGAGCTTCTTCCATGACTTAGCAATTATGAATTGTGCTGCAATAAACAGTCTGGTACAAATATCTTTGTTATAAGGTGATTTTGGGTCTTCTGATATATATCTAATAGAGCAATTATAGAATCAAATGGTAGATCTATTTTTTAGAACTCTAAGTATTCTCCAAACATCTTTCCAAGAGGAACGTATTAGTTTGCATTCCCACTAGCAATGTGGAAGTGTTCCCTTTTCTCCACATCCATGCCAACATCTCTGGTTTGAGGATTTTGTGATATGGGCTAATCTTACCGGAGTTAGATGATATCTCAAAGTAGTTTTGATTTGCATTTCTCTGATGATTAAGGGTGATGAGCATTTTTTCATGTGTCTATAGGCTGTGTGCCTGTCTTCTTCAGAGAAGTTTCTCTTCAGGTCCCTTGCCCACCCTGAGATGGGATCACTTGTTCTTTTCTTGATAACACGTTTGAGTTCTCTGTGAATTCTGGTTATTAAACCTTGGTCAGAGGAATAAATTGCAAATATCTTCTATTCTGAGGGTTGTCTGCTTGCTTTACTTACTGTGTTCTTGGCTGTGCAGAAGCTTTTTAGTTTGATCAGGTCCCAGTAGTGTATTTTCGATACTGCTTCAATTGCCTGGATAGTTCTCCTCATAAAATATTTTCCCAGGCCAATTCCTTCAAGAGTTTTCCCTGTACTTTCTTCTAGTATTTGTATAGTTTCATGTCTTAAGTTTAAATCTTTAATCCAGTGAGAGTCTATCTTAGTTAATGGTGAAAGGTGTGGGAACTGTTTCAGTCTTCTACAGGTCACCAGCCAGATCACCCAGCACCATTTGTTCAATAGGGAATCTTTTCCCCTCTGAATATTTTTAATTGGCTTGTCAAAGATCAAATAACAGTAAGTAGCTGGGTTCATCTCTTCGTTCTCTATTCTGTTCCATACATCTACCTCTCTGTTTTTGTGCCAGTATCATGCTGTTTTGATCACTATTGATTTATAGGATAGTCTGAGGTCTGAGGATTCTACTACACAACTCTTAGAAGTAATCAAGGAATACAGTGTCTCAGGTTAGAAAATCGACACTCATAAAGCTGTAGCCTTTATATATACCAACAATAGCCAAACCGAAAAAACAGTCAAGACCTCTATTCTGTTCACAGTAGTGCCAAAGAAGATGAAGTATTTGGGAGTTTACCTAACAAAGGACGTGAAAGATCTCTATAAAGAGAAGTATGAAATTCTAAGAAAAGAAATAGCTGAAGATGTTAATAAATGGAAAAACATACCATGCTCATGGCTGGGAAAAATCAACATTGTTAAAATGTCCATACTACCCAAAGCAATATACAAGTTTAATGCAATCCCTTTTAAAGCTTCATTGTCATACTTTAAAGATCTGGAAAAAATAATACTTTGTTTTATGTGGAATCAGAAAAAAACTCGAATGGCCAAGACATTACTCAGAAATAAAAATAAAGCAGGAGGAATCACACTACTAATACCAATATTTTTAATGTTAAAAATTCTGAGACTGAATATTGATTTTTTAATATCTGAGTATGATATCAAAGATTAATATCAAGTTTGGAAGACTTTCTAATGGGCTGTGTGTAGTGTATGAGTGTATGTGCAGTGACACCCACACAACACCTGCATGCAGACTTCTGTCCTGCTGTATTTCTTTAGGGAACTGCCTTCTCCACTTTCTTATCCCATGTGTCTCAACACAGGGACCCTTCTGAGTTCCTTCTGAGTTTGATTGAGATGGTAGGAAATGTGAAGGTGGAATTTGGGGGCTAATTAATCAGAGCATCCCGTCTCCCAGGCCATTGTGACTGAATCAAGTCCTACATGGGCCCCAACCAGACCCAATGAAATTTGATGAGATAGTGTTTTGCCAGGGTCACTGACAGAGGCACATTGCCTTCCCTAGCACAGCTGCTCACAGTGGTGTGAGACTGGAGCAGACTGGAGTGTCACAATAAAGCCAATAGGGAAAGAAGAATATCACCTGAATCGTGCTTTAAAAATATTAGTCCTGGGATTGTTATCAGTTTTTTTATTCAATATTTTTTTAACTAATTGATTGGATGTTCTGTTACAATCAAAATAGTTTTAATTCAATCAACAATTGAATTAAAAGTGAATGCAGTGGTCCCCCTTTCACTTTCTACATTGTCTATCAACAGTGGTCCAACAATACTTAAGTCAGTACAGTAAGATATTTTGAGAGAAAGGGAGACAGACACAAGACTACATAACTTTTGTTACAGTACATTATGATAAATGTTCCATTGTATTATTTTATTACTGTCAATTTCCTACTGTGCCGAATTTATAAAGTAATCTTTATCATAGATATGTATGTTTAGGACAAAAAAGTATATAGTAAGTTTGGTAGCATTCCAGGGGCTTGCAACACACTCCTTGGGATAAAGAGGGACTTACGTAGAGTGCCCACATATTTAGAAAGGAAGTGGATGATTTTTATGTATGAATAGAACATACACAACAGGAATACAATACAGGACAACTTCAGTGGCAGTAATTTTTAAAAGCTCTTAAATGCTATTCATAAAACATCTGTAACTTTTGTTTTGAGAAGAGCAGTACTTTTGAAAGACATTGCCTTTGTATGCAAAGTTCTTTCATAATATTTATTATTACTCTATTTGAAGAATGATGTGTAATGATACTCAAAATAAATATGTGTTTATACTTATTAATACTGAACAAAAGTCTTAATCATTTGTAGGAGGAAAATAAAAGTGTATGGGAGTTGACAAAAGTTAGCTTTACTATTGAATTGCTGAATCAAAACCAAACATGGATATAAAAATCTTCTCTTCCTAATATATCCTCTCTATAGCTCCCTGTTCCTCCCACATACCTGACAACTTTTGTCTAGCCTTGGGGACTTCAGCATCCCTGTGATCAACATTTGGAAAACTGGCTGTTCCATTCTTTGATCTCTTCTCAGTTTTATGTAAAATAAATATTTATCAAACTCTAAGACACTGCTTGCAGTAACCAAAAAGAAAAAAACAAACCAAAATTTGTTCTGCCTACATTCCATTGGAAAACACTTGCAAAATAATAACTATATAATACAATGTTAGGTAGTTAAGTGCTATGAAATTAAATAATACAAAGACATTATGTAGACATTATCTCATATAATGCTATTTTAGATAGAGCCACCAGGAAAGAATTCTGAGGAGTGAAATTTAAGCAAAGGTTTAAATGCAATACCTTGGGTTAGAATTGATGGAACAGCAAGAGTATTATCTGTGAGGCAGAGCTTGCTTGTTAAGGTGGAGAAAGAGCAAGAAGCCCACTGCTTGGAACAGAGTAAATGAGCTTGGAGAGGTGCCCAGAGCCAGTACATAAGGTCTTATTGGTGGAGGTAGTTTTGAATTTAATTCTAAAAGGCCATTGCAGGGTTTTGAACAGGAGGGGATAGAAGATAACTTGCATTTCAAAAATATTACTCTGGTTGAAGTGTAGACAGAAGACTATTCTCTGAGAAGAACAAAAATCTGATGAGTAGAAGCAGGGAGAACAGCTAGACTATGGCCCCAGGTCAGGAGAGAAATGATGGATGGAGCCTTAGGTTAAAGTGAGAAAGTGGAGGAGTCTGTCTTGGTCACATACTCCTCAGCTCATATGTACTATCATCCTTAAGACTTCTGTTCAACAACCAAAAGTTCACAACACTCCAGCTTCCTTGATCAATTTGGCTAATTATGATCTTTATCTGGCATCACCAGAGCTTCCAGGCCATTTATCCCTCTCCTTTTTCCTGATCTATCAGTCTCTCTCTTCTTCTCTGTACTCCTCATTCAGCTGGGATTGCATGGTTTTTTAATAAGTGACACTCATGGTATCACCCCTAACAACCTTTATCAACTCCTAACCAGCTTCAGCTTGTTATCTCACCGATATGGCCCAGATGCATCGCTAGCTGGTCTCATTACTTGCTTGTCTGTTCTGTGCCACAGCTTTGGGCTCTTTCTAAGTCTTTTCTCTGCATCTGGAATGCACTTCTTTCTCCCTCTCAACATGGCACACACACATAAACCTGGGTATCATCCCTAATCCCTCTTCTCTTTTACCTCTCATACCCATTTCCAATAGATCTCCTTGTTCTCTCAATCTAGTGCTATCTCTCAAATTGATCTGCATCTTACTATGTGTGAGCATCACTCTTGTTCTGAACTTCCTCAAGATCCTCTAACTGGTCTGCACACCATTCTGACCCCTGACAGCACATGGGTGAAACCAGATATATATATATATATATATATATATATATTTTTGTATGAAAGGTCTTTATTAGCAGGGAAGCTGCAGAGCAGCATTAAGGGGAAGGAGAGAGAGAGAGAAATGGAGGAAGAGAGGAGAAAGAGAGGAGGGAGAGAAGGGAGGGGGGAGGGAGGGAGAGAGAGAGAGAGAGAGGAGAGAGAGACGAGACACATGGGGGAAGGAAGAGAAAAGAGCGGAGATATTTTTTTAACAGTGAAGGTCAATCACGCTACTTTGTTTAAAATTTTAATCAGTTGCTCTTGAGATAAATATTATTCCATGACCTATATAGATAAATGACTATCTAACTTACAGTCCAGAATGGGATGCTTTAGCAAATAAAAGGGAAAATTATCATTATTTTTTATTTTTTTTGACACAGAGTAGTATTTTGTTGCTCCCAGTAGAGTGCGATGGCATCTTAGTTCATAGCAACCTCAGACTCTTGAGCTCAAGTGATTCTTTGGGTTCCCAAGTAGCTGGGACTAAAGGCTCCTGCCATAATGCATAGCTAGTTTGAGTAGAGATAGGGTCTCACTCTTGTTCAGGCTGGTCTTGAACTCCTGAGCTCAGGCGTGTGTAGAGATAGGGTCTCACTCTTTTTCAGGCTGGTCTTGAACTGCTGAGCTTGGGCGATCCACCTGCCTCAGCCTCCCAAAGTAAAAGAGGGAATTATTAATAGATACATTAGAACAACCTATTATGGACCAGGACTACTCCAAGAAAACTGGACCTTATTGTCATGCAGCCTGCACTACTGATCCAGTTACTCTTCAGTCTCACCTCCCCATTCCCATCATTCAAAAACACATCAGCCATGTTCACATTTACACCCTTCTTCTTTGCTGATTTGGGCTTTTGCTAAGTCTTTTCTCTGCATCTGGAATGCACTTCTTTCTCCCTCTCAACATGTTTTCTAGGTAACTCACCCTCATATCTCTCCTCAAACTTCTCTACTGGACTCCACATTTCTTTCTCCTTCTTTTTATAGACCATCATCTAAAACGAGAGGATTTTTTCCCTCATTACTTTTCTACTCACTGCACAACCTATCCCAATTTGACTTCGCTCTCCTTTAGGAAAACAGCTTCTGTTCTTCCAAACTAGTTTATAGAATAAATTATGTTTTCTTAAAACATCAGATACCTTCTATATTTATGTGTGGTGGTGTTTGATTGTCTCACTTTCTAGACTGTTGTTTGTGGTTACTGTATATCCAGATTTTCTGGAAGAATGTCTACCAGAGAGCAGACAATCAACGAATATTTGTTAGACAGTGAATCAGTGAGTAAAATTTTAAAGCTCGTCTGAAAAATCAATGAATATTTGTCAGACATTGAATCAGTAAGTAAAATTTTAAAGCTCACATGTCATTCTGTTCTAGTGAGTGGCAGGTTTGCATAAGCTTCTTTCTGTGTCTTAATTCCAATGTGGTTTGAATGAGAAAAATACAATTTTTTAAAAAATTAAAATGCCTCAAATGTCTAGTACTGATTCTAAAATTTCCTCTGGCTTTTATATTTCAATTGTAGAGCATTTTTCTACTTTCAGTTTGTCTCTTATGCTAATTGTTGTTGTGACTGATAAGTATAACATAGGGGATAAAATAAAAAACATATGTATGCACAATAGATGTTACCTGGGCATCTATTTCTACCTAAATCTTAGACTCACTCCCCAATCACCCTCACCAGAAAATTGGTTTAGGGGATCAGTCATAAATTCCTCTTACCTAAATAAATGAAAACAATCTTTTTTTCCAAGGAAGAAAAATAAATGTGTATATAGAAGGGTAGGGTAGGATAAAATAACGTTTTGCCATTTTAGTGAGCTGGATGAACTGTTTGGGTGTATCCTGGCTCCACTATTCCCATAAGTGAGTTAGAGTTATTTCCTGAGTACAAGGCAGACAGGAGTACCGAGTCTGCCAACCTGTGACAGTAAATGTTAAGACAGGAATGCTTAAATCATTTCAAAACCGCTGCTGTGGTCTGAATGTTTGTTCTCCTCAAATTCTTCTCTTGAAATCTAATCTCCAAAGTGCTGGTTTTAAGAGGTGGGGCCCTTGCGAAGTGACTAAGTCATG
Organism: Arctocebus calabarensis; assembly: GCA_963573935.1. Lineage (NCBI taxonomy): Eukaryota > Metazoa > Chordata > Mammalia > Primates > Lorisidae > Arctocebus > Arctocebus calabarensis. The sequence continues at coordinate 13,765 of CAUYON010024798.1, read as the reverse complement.
AGGGCAGAGCCCTCGTGCATGGAATTAGTGTCCTTATCCAAATGTGAGAGGACAGAGAGCTGCCTTGTCCTTCTGCCACATAAGGAAACATAGAAGGGGTCAGATGTGAGGGATGGCCCTCACCAGAAACTGAATCTGCTGTCACCTTGACATTGAACTTTCTAACCTTCAGAACAGTGAGCAATAAATCCCTGTTATTTACAGATTTCCCAGTAAATAATAATGGCTACTAAAAATCACAAGAGTGACAATCAGAAATTTATGTAGCTCCTGACAGCATCACAAAACACCGTGTATCTAGAAGTGTTTCTAATCTAAACAATTAAATCTGACTCTCATTGGAGACTTGGGATCTAACTACCATTAAACAGGAAATACAGGGAACCGAGGAGCACGTTATTTGCTACGATGAAGATGCTAGAGAGACTCTATATCAGTCAAAGTAATTTTATGAGAAGTACTAATACATTTCAGCGTATGGACGATCTTCCTTTCATCTTATTTAAAGCAAATAAATTCCAAAAAATGTAAGACAACAACAACAAAAAACACTAGCAGGGAAATATGAACACTGACCAAATATATTTAATAAGAAGAAAAACCTATGGCTCACTTTTTAGGCAGGATGCTGTTTTTGTGATGCTGTTATTAAACACAGATGTGCATCTTTTAGAGCTACATACTGAAAGATTTATAGACAGAATGATATGACTCTTGGGAGTAATCTGGTGGCAGGGAGTAGGATTGAGATAGACAAGATTGGCTCAGAGTAGGTAATTACATAAGACAGGTGAAGTGTACAAGGGGTGTTATTATACTATTCTTTATTTACCTTTATATATTTGAAAATTTTCATAATAAATCTCCAAATTAAGAACACATGTAAGAGAAAAAAAGTAATTCTTTTTCCTCTTCCTTCCCCTCCTTCTTTTTCCTATCTCCCGCTCTCTCTTTCAGAAATGGAAGCTAAGAAAGATTAAGTGACACAATAATTTCCAAACTAGCAGTTTCTGAGATAGGGATCATTAATTTTATATCTCTACAAGAAATGTGTGTGTATTTTATATGGATATGGAACTCTGGAGTAAATATACTCTTTCTTTTCCTTTTTAATTTTTATTGAATGATTAATCTAGTGTGTCAAGATAATTATTATTTGATTAACAAAGTAAGCACCTTATTCTACCTGTATTCCTGACTGAACTGAAGTAATGAAATAATTAAAAGCTTCATTTCTGAACATTTTTATCATGCGGAAAGGAAGATTTTTAAATAATTATTCAAGAAATACACAAATTCTGAATGAATAAAAAAATAAGTATAGGGAGCTAAAATGGAAAGGTACTTTCTCTGGCAAGTCATTCTCAGAATATCTACTATATAAAATTTAGTGTGTATCCATTCAGAATTTTCTATGGATTTGGATCTTATATACATAGAAATGCACACACAGATACATGCTTTTAAAAATACCTAAAAAGGAACATTCATGCTTTTAAAAGTACCTAAAAAGGAACATTCTGCATGTTTTTTCTGTACTTGCTTTTTTTTCTCTCTCTCTCTCTTAACCATACTCATTAGTGTATGATACTCTTCAGGTATGGATTGCCTTATTCCCTTTAACCTCCTTATTTTTGTAATTAGTATGGATGCAGTGTAATTTAATGATTTCCATACTGGAGGATATTTAAGCTGTTTCCAGGGTATGCCTTATAAACTCAGGGCATGCATTATAAACTGTAAAGGGACACACATCTTTCTATTGGCAGATTTGCTGCTGTATGAATTGTTTCCATTGGGGAAATGCCTAGTTATTGGATGATTTCCAAAAGTGGAATGGTTATTATCAATTAATTTAATTTACTTAATTAAGATCTGAGAAATATGACACCAGTATTTTAATGGGAAATTGCACTGAATCTGTAAATCACTCTGCATAGTATAGACATTTTAGCCATCTTGGTTCTGCCAATCCATGAGAACACTATGTTTTTCCATCTGTTTTCCCCCCTTGATTTCTGTTTTCAGTGTTTCATAATTTTCATAGTAGATGTCCTTCTACTCCTTCGTTAAATATATTCCTAGGTGTTTCATTTTCTTTGATGCTACTTTGAGGGGTATTGTATTTTTGATTTGACCCTCAGCTTGACTGTTGTTGTCTTATATGAAAGCTGCTGATTTATGTACATTGATTTTGTAACTTGAGATATTGCTGTATTTATTTATAAATTCCAGGAGTCTCTTGGTTGAGTCTTTGGGGTTTCTAGGTATAAAATGATATCATCAGTAAAGAGTATAGTTTGACCTCTTCTTTCCTCATTTGCATACTCTTGCTATCCTTCCTTCTCTCGCCTGATTGCTCTGGCTAAGACTTCCAGTTCTATGCTGAATAGAAGTGACAATCATAGGCAAACTTGTCTGGTTCCAGTTCTAAGTGGAAATGCTTTCAATATAATATTGGCTGTGGGTTTGTTGTAGATGGCTTTTATGATTTTGAGGCATATTCCTCTATGCCAATTTTCTTAAGTATTCTCATCAAAAAAAGGTGCTGCATTTTGTCAAGAGCTTTAACTGCATCTATTGAGAGGATCATATGGTCTTTGTTTTTGCTTCTGTTTATGTGTGATGGATAATAGGTTTAAACCTAAAATGTAAAACTAAAAGAATTACAGAATATATTATTGAAAAATATCTTATGGATATCAGCCTAGACAAAGGTAATTACAGCAACAACCAAGATAAATAAATGTGACATGATCAAGTTGAAAAGTTTCTGTGTGCCTAGGGACACAATCAAGTAAATAGACAACCTACAGAATGGAAGAAAATATTTGCATGCTATGCTTCTGATAGCCAGAATCTACAAAGAATTTAAGCAAAGAAAAAAAAAATCACACACCCTTTTAGAAACTGGGCCAAAGACATGAACAGAAACTTTTCAAATGAAGATACACTAATGGCCAACACAAGAAAAAATGCTTAACATCTGTAACATTCAGGGAAATGCAAATCAAAACTACATTGAGATATCACCTAACCCCAGTGAGAATAGCTCACATAATAATGTCCCAAAGCAACAGATGCCGACATGGATGTAGAGAAAAAGAAATACTCTTACTCTGTTGTTGGGACTGCAAACTAGTTCAACCTCTAAGGAAAGTAGTAGGGAGTTATTGCAATTAAACCTTAAAGAACTTAAAGTAGCAATTGATTGAGCTACTTGATAGCTTAATTGATTCATTGATTCATTGAGCAATCTCACTACTAGGTATTTACCTAGAGGAGAAAGAGGTCATTTTGTAAAAAGGACACTGGCACTCAAATGTTCATAGAAATGCAATTCATAATTACAAAGATGTGGAAACAACCCAAGTGCCCACTAATACATGAATAGATTAATAAATTATGGTATATGTATACCATGGAGTACTACTCAGTCATAAAGAATGGTGATACAGTATCTTTTGTGACAACCTGGATAGAAGTGGATGCCATTCTTCTAAGTGAAGTATTACAAGAATGGAGAAACAAGCATCCATGTACTCAATACTAAGGAGGAAATAATTGATCAACACTTATGTGCACATATGGAAGTAAAACTAAATGAAAATTAAGCAGGGAGGAGAGAGATGGGTAAACCTGAGGGATAAAGTGCACACTATATGAGTGAAGGGCACACTTACAACATCTATCCAAAAATAATCTATGAATGAAAACTTGTGTAACCCTTAATATTCTGAAATGAAAAAAGAAATAATTTGTTAATTTTGGAGATTGCTAAGAAACTCATTATTTGGACAACTGACGAATAAAAGAAAAATTCAAGCATTTATTATGCCTTTACTATAAAAATTAGTAACCAAATATTTTATATAAGGATTTTTCTTTTCATTTATTATGCATTCAATTTATTTATGCATTTCAGATAAAAATACTGCCATTTTGAAATACCTAATTAATTAAATGTATCTGGATCTTTATAATCAATTGGTGCTAATATTACAAAAAGGCTGAAATTATGTACACTATAATGGACATCTATACCACCACTTACTAAGTACTCTTCACCATGAAAATTAAAAAGGAAAATGAAGGATAGGCATGGTAGCTCACACCTCTCATCTTAGCATTCTGGAAGGCTGAGGCAGGAGAGCTGCCTGAGCTCAGCAGGTCAGAGAATAGCCTAACCAAGAATGAGACCCTATCTCTACTAAAAAAAGAAAATTGATGGGGGCATTGTGGCAGTTCCTATAGTCCCAGCTAGTTGGGAGGCTGAGGCAGGAGAATCTCTTGAACCCAGGAGTTTGAGATTGCTGTGAGCAAGGCTGATGCCAAGGAATCTAGCTTGGGCAATAGTGTGAGACTCTGTCTCAAAAAACCAACCAACCAACCAAACAAACAAAACAAAAGAAAGAAACTGAATTTAAGCAAGTCAGTAGCTCTAACTACCAATATCTAAAAAATATTAACAGATGAGCTTGTTAGTAGATAAAGCAGAGGTGCATTTAACAAATGCTGTACAAAACTCTATAGGACAAATAATTCTTTCAATGACAACAAAGCCCCCCCTCAATAAAAGATCACAAGATAAAAGTATGTCGGGGAAAACTACAGAATACAAAAGACTTAAAAGGTTTACCAACAATCTAAGATGCCTGTTTTGTTTCTTGATTCCAACAAACTAAACATTACAAGACGATGGTTAAATGTGAACTGATAATATATATGTGTATGGTTATATAGGGAAATTATTGTTATTTTTTTTAAATGGCATCTGTGCTCAGTGGTTAGAGCACTGGGCCACATACACCAGGGCTGGTGGGTTCGAACTTGGCCTAGGCCTGATAAACAACAATGACGATAACAACAAAAAACAGCCAGGTGTTGGGGCAGGCACCTGTAGTCTCAGCTACCTGGGAAGCTGAGGCAAGAGAATCTCTGAAGCCCAGGAGCTGGAGGTTGCTGTGAGGTGTGATGCCACAGCTCTCTTCCCAGGGCTACAGCTTGAGGCTCTGTCTCAAAAAAAAAAAAAGAAAGAAAAAGAAAAATAGCAACATTGTGAAATTTACTTTAATGGGAAGTAGCTTTCGTTCACTCCAATTGTGCTTTGAGTTAATTCCTGCAATTTTCTCAGCTCTGTCTCCAAGGGTCACTTTCTCAAGGCAGTTTTCTCCAACTCAATCCCATCCACCTTTGACAGGCTCTCCTAGCATTGCGTGCCTCTCCTTCTCAGTCCTCACCGTAGAGACACACACTTATACACCTGTCTGTGTCATCTGGCTAATTTCTATTGCTCCCTCTAGACGGTAAGCTTCACGAGGGTGAAGGATCAAGGCTACTTTTTTCCTTGATTTTACTCCTACTGCTTAGAACAGTATATAGGTCATGAAAAGTAATAAAAATACATACATATATATGTAGTGTGTGTGTGTATGTAGATACACACATACATACAGGTATATGGTTAGAGACAGAGTCTTACTCTCTCACCCAGGCTGGAGTGCAGTAGAATGAACATAGTTCATTGTGGCCTTCAACTCCTGGGCTAAAAAACTACATTTTAATGTCTGTTTAGGCATCAACTTTCATGATACATTAGATCTAATCCAAGCACTGACGTTGCATGATTCCCCTCTTAGTGTTCTGAGCTATAAGGTTTGATCCCTCTCCCATAGATGCTATGCACTAAATTCTATAAATCCTAGCTGGTCTGCATAGCTACTCTTCTTTTGGTCTTCATCTTGTTTTTAATAAGTGCCACACATGGTTCTTCATATCTGAATTTTTGATTTCAGTCACAGAATTAGAATACAAATCTCCCTGTTATTCTTGGCTAATGATGATTAGTGCTGATTTTAAATGTGGTTTCAGAGTTGCCTAACTCTAAGAACCACTGATTTCTACTATTCCCTAAAAACATGTATGTCCTAAACTTTTGTAAAACTTAGTGAAACTCTGCTCTGAGTGTGCACAGAACTTTCACACAACTCAAGAAGTGACTAAAACTTTTAGTCTCAATAGAAGCTAAGGGGATAAGAAGTAAGTGATGGCAAAAAGAAACAGCATGGTGAACACTGAGTGGATCCGAAAAATGAAGCCAGAAATTCTCCAGGTTTCTGATCTTTATTTTATAGAATTTATGGAAGTATAAAAAAGTATTGTCTGCTGATACTTGGCTTATGTTTCAAGGTTCATTTTACTTTTGAGAAGGAAGAATTCTCCGTATAATGAGCATTCTACTTATCTAGTCAGTAAAATCTAGGAGTTGTTTTTCTAGTGGAGGTGATAGATTAGCTGTGATCCAACCACAATCTGTTCCCCAGTCCTGCTACTGGCAGGTTTCAGAGATTTGTAAAGAGATGAATCCATTAGGAATCCCAGCCTGCAGTTATAAAGTGGAACAAAAGTTAGGAGGCTTGATTTGGCTTCAGTTGCCAGTCTTCATATATACCCTGGATGGGTATATACAAATGCAAATATAGAATTGCACTATTTTAAATATTTAATATTTTTAAATTATTCCCCCCAGACCAGCCAATGTTCATGATTGCACAAAACTCACATGCCTGCCAAAGTACTATTAAAATTAGCCTGAAGAAAATGACCCAAGGGAGTCTAATAGTTTATGACTTTAGCTGTCACTAGATATTTAAGTCATCTGAAGTAACCTTTATAACTGCAATGATAGGAGATTTCGCAGTGAGCCAGGGATCTTGATAGCTGCCCCAAGAGTAAATGAGGGACAGCTTTTCATCCTCACTTCATTACTGTCTGATTTTCATCAGAGATCCAGTGCCCGAGAGCCAGAGCTTGAGAGTGGTCCACGGAATCTGTGCAGAGAAGGACGAGTCAGTAAAGCTTCAGAGGTTACCCTGGCCTAAGGTTGGCATTTTCTAATGTTTTTTGTGCTGTGTGTGCCATTTAAATTGTTGGTGTCACCAGAATTTATATAATTATTCTTTTGGATGTGGCAGAACAAGAAAATAAAAACATACTAAAACAAATTTGCCCAACCCTTAATATCAATTGAAAGACCATTATAGTTAAAACAAGAGGAAACACAAACCATACTTGATCTGGCAAGTTATTCTGTGTGAAAAAGAAAGAGTGTCTAAGACACATAAATCATGGTAACTTCCCTCTGCAGTAAGCACTTCTTTTCTCCTTCAGAATTATCATTGTATAATAGGAAAAGCCCTAGAGTTTAAAGTATGCCTCGTACAAATGTCACTTCCAAGCTTCAGTGCTAATCCAGAGGAAATATTATCCTAGCGGTCTCCAAGGCCCAATGTCGAGGTGTTGGATACATGATAAACTTACATGGAGCTTTCTTAGTGAGATATAGTCCTCCAGAGAATTGAATTTTTCAAGGCTTAGTACAACCCACCCTTTAAAATAAGATTTAAGCTTCCCTTGTCAGGTTCTTTTAAGAGCTTTTTAAATTTTTTTTTATTTGCTGCCTTGTCCAGGTTCTAATCCCTAGTCCCCAGTGACAACCTTTGGCCATCTCAACTATTCATGTCTGTTTTCCCAGAGCCTGAGGGAGCTTGCACAATTGGAAAGTATTTCTTTTTTCTCACAGAAGAGCTTCATGGAAATAATTTGAGATAAAAAAAAATATGACTTTTTTTATTAGCTGAAATAAGACTTTTTTGTTACTTTACTGATAATATTACAGATCCCCTCCCCCATTTTATAGTCAACTCTCTTGAACAGAATAAGGACAGAATACCAAGCATTGGAAATAAAGAATGAGTCCACCAATTTGAACTTTCCATAGCACAGCCAAAGTGTAATTTTACTGAGCATAGAGAAATGGCTCTGAGAGGTTTCTACGAGGTCCAGCAAGGAGTTGAAGTATAGTGTTGCCTGGAGGCCTGCTTCTCAAACAAAATAGGACAAAGAAACCCACAAATACTGCATGTGTGGTTGGACCACTGTGGGGTGAAGGGAAACCTGGTGCTCTCTGAGTCTCTTAGTAGTGCCTGTGTGCACTACTTAACGGAGTCTTCTTTCATTCTGAGTTTAAAGTCTGCTTAAATGCCCATTTTAGCACAAATACTCAGTAATTTTATTAAGTATTACCCATTTGTTGCCAGGTGCAGTAGCTTTTGTGTGTAATCCCAGTACTCTGGGAGGCTGAGACAGGTGAATTACTTGAGCTCAGGAGTTCAAGGTCAGCCTAGCTCTAGCAAGAGAGAGACAAAGACCCCGTCTCTACTAAAAACAGAAAAGCTAGTTGTGGCAGGCCCCTGTAGTCTCAGTTACTGGGGAAACTGAGGCATGAGGAGTGCTTGAGCCCAGGAGTTTGGGATAACACTTCAAGGGCATGACACTGTCCTTCTTGCAAAATCAAGTAAAAAGGCAAGGCGTAATTGGGAAACAAATCCTGAGAGTAGGATGTGAAAGTAGAGTTGCCTTCAGGTTCTTAAAAGCATCTTTGGATAGCAGGTCCCAGACTGCTGGGTCTGGGGATGACTCCCGGTCCTTCTGAAGAGGGGAGAAGCAATCTTAGAAAAACTAGTTATTCATATTCCATAATATCCCCAACATTTCTCAGTTGTGATTTTGTTTTAGGGAGAGGACATATTGAATAGTCAAGCCTCCATCTGTGGAGATAGTTTTATGTGTGATTAAATAGCATGACCCAGATATCAAATAGAGTAAGCATATGAATTTTGTTTCTAGCCATCTTGTAGCCCTTTCTTACTAAAGTCTTAAGAAGGTGTTCAGTATCCATAAGAAAGTTTCATAAATGTTAGGACATAGAAGGAGATCGTCTACATATTAGACTAACATGGAGTCTCTTGGGAATTTTAAGTCCCTCAAATTGGCACTTAGGGCCTCAATATCTTTGGGGACTAACAGTCTAGGTATATTGTTGGTTTCCCCAGTTGAAGATAAAGGAGTATTGAGACTCTTTATGAAGGGGAATACTAAAAATTGTGGAACAGAAATGGATGACTATGAAGTATTGAGCACTGGAAGGGATAGAAGATAGGATAGTGTTGGGATTAGGCACCACAGGAAATTTAGGTTTGACAATTTTATTGATAGCTCTCATATCTTGGACTGATATTTTTCCTTACTGGATTATTTTCCTCATTGTTTTTATTATTAAATCATAGCTATGTGCATTAGTGCAATCAAGGGGTACAATGTGCTGGTTTCACATACAACCTGAACTATTTTCATCAAACTGATTAACATAGCCTTCATGGCATTTTCTTAGTTATTGTATGAAAACATTTCTATTCTGCATTTAGTAAGTTTTGCCTGTACCCTTCTAAGATGCACCATTGGTGTGGCCCTACCAATTACTCTCCCTCCACCCCAACCTCCCCCCTCTCCTCCCTTCCCTTGCCCCTTTCCCCATATTCTTGTGCTATAGGTGGGTTATAGCCTTCATATGAAACCTATAAATTAGCTTCATAGTAGGGCTGAGTACATTGGATACTTTTTCTTCCGTTCTTGAGATAACTTTGCTAAGAAGAATATGTTCCAGCTCCATCCATGTAAACACAAAAGAGGTAAAGTCTCCATCTTTCTTTAAGGCTGCATAATATTCCATGGTATACATGTACCACAGTTTATTAATCCATTCGTGGGCCGATGGGCATGTGGGCTTCTTCCATGACTTAGCAATTATGAATTGGGCTGCAATAAACATTCTGGTACAGATGTCTTTGTTATAAAGTGATTTTTGGTCTTCTGGATTACATACCTAGTAAAGGAATTATAGGATCGAATGACAGGTCAATTTTTAGATCTCTAAGTATTCTCCAAACATCCTTCCAAAAGGAACGTATTAGTGTGCATTCCCACCAGCAGTGTAGAAGTGTTCCTTTTCTCCACATCCATGCCAACATCTCTGGTTTTGGGATTTTGTCATGTGGGCTGATCTTACTGGAGTTAGGTGATATCTCAAAGTAGTTTTGATTTGCATTTCTCTGATGATTAAGAATGGTGAGCATTTTTTCATGTGTCTGTAGGCTGTGTGCCTATCTTGTTTAGAGAAGTTTCTCTTCAAGTCCTTTGCACATTCTGAGATGGGATCACTTGTTCTTTTCTTACTAATACGTTTGAGTTCTCTGTGGATTCTGGTTATTAAACCTTTGTCAGAGGCATAACCTGCAAATATTTTTTTTCCATTTTGAGGGCTGTCTGCTTGCTATACTTACTATATTCTTGGCTGCACAGAAGCTTTTTAGTTTAATCAGGTCCCAGTAGTGTATCTTTGATACTGCTTCAATTGCCTTGGGAGTCCTCCTCATAAAATATTCACCCAAGCCAATTCCTTCAAGAGTTTTCCCTACACTTTCTTCTAGAATTTTTATAGTTTTGTGTCTTAAGTTTAAATCTTTAATCCAGTGAGAGTCTATCTTAGTTAATGGTGAAAGGTGTGGGTCTCATTTCAGTCTTCTACAGGTCTCTAGCCAGTTCACCCAGCACCATTTGTTAAATAGGGAGTCTTTTCCCTACTGAATCTTTTTAATTGTCTTGTCAAAGATCAAGTAAAGGTAAGTAGCTGGATTCATCTCTTGGTTCTCTATTCTGTTCCAAACATCTATCTCTCTGTTTTTGTGCCAGTACCATACTGTTTTGATCACTATTGATTTATAGTACAGTCTCAGGTCTGGTAGCATGATTCCTCCTGCTTTGTTTTCATTTCTGAGTAATGTCTTCGCTATTCGAGGGTTTTTCTTATTCCATATAAAACAAAGTATTATTTTTTTGAGATCTTTAAAATATGACAGTGGAGCTTTAATAGGAATTACATTAAAATTATATATTGCTTTGGGTAGCATAGACATTTTAACAATGTTGATTCTTCCCAGAAATAAGCATGGTATGTTTTTCTACTTATTAACATTTTCAGCTATTTCTTTTCTTAAAGTTTCATAATTCTCTTTGTAGAGATCTTTCACATCCTTTGTTAGGTAAACTCCCAAATATTTTATCTTTTTTGGCACTACTGTGAAAGGAATAGAGTCCTTGACTGTTTTTTCAGCTTGGCTATTGCTGGTATATATAAAGGCTACAGATTTATGGGTGTTGATTTTGTAGCCTGAGATATTGCTGTATTCCTTGATCACTTCTAGAAGTTTTATAGTAGAATCCCTGGTGTTTTCCAGATATACAATCCTATCATCTGCAAAGAGTGAAAGTTTGATCTCTTCTGACCCTATGTGCATACCCTTGATCGCCTTTTCTTCCTTAATTGGAACGGCTAAAACTTCCATTACAATGTTGAAGAACAGAGGAGATAATGGGCAACCTTGCCTGGTTCCTGATCTAAGTGGAAATGATTTCAATTTAACTCCATTCAATAAGGTATTGGCTGTGGGTTTGCTGTAGATGGCCTCTATTAGTTTAAGAAATGTCCTATACCAATTTTTTTAAGTGTTCTGATCATGAAGTGATGCTGGATATTGTCAAAAGCTTTTTCTGCATCAATTGATAGAATCATATGGCCTTATTTTTTAATTTGTTTATGTGCTGAATTACATTTATAGATTTACATATATTGAACCAGCCTTGAGACCCTGGGATATAGCCCACTTGGTCATGGTGTATAATTTGTTTGATGTGTTGTTGGATTCTATTCGTTAGGATCTTGTTGAATATTTTTGCATCAATATTCATTAGTGATATTGGTCTATAATTTTCTTTTCTTGTTGGGTCTTTCCCTGGTTTAGGGATCAAGGTGATGTTTGCTTCATAGAATGTGTTGAGTAGTATTCCTTCTTTTTCTATGTTTTGGAAGAGGTTTAGTAATATAGGTACTAGTTCTTTAAAGGTTTGGTAGAATTCTTTCTTAATCTCATCTATGACCCATCTATCCTTCAGCATAAGGTTATTTAGCTTTCATGTTTTTGTATGATTATGCAGATTCCTGTTGTTATTGATATCAACTTTTATTCCATGCTGGTCTGAGAAGATGCAAGGAATAATTTCTATTTTTTTAAATTTGCTGAGGTTAGACTTGTGACCTAGGATGTGATTGACTTTGGAGTAAGTTCCATGGGCTGATGACAAAAGTGTGTATTCAGTTTTGTTGGGATGAAATGTTCTGTAGATGTCTGTTAAATCCACATGTTGAATGATTAAGTTTAAATCTAAAATTTCTTTGCTTAGCTTCTTTTTGGAGGATCTATCCAACACTGCTAAATGGTTGTTAAAATCTCCGACTATTGTGGAGCTGGAGGTAATCAAGTGGCTCATGTCTGTTAGAGTTTCTCTTATAAATTGAGGCACATTCTGGTTGGGTGCATAAATATTAATAATTGAAATCTCATCATATTGAGTAGTACCTTTAACAAGTATGAAGTGTCCATCTTTATCCTTCTTTATTTTGGTTGGTTTAAAGCCTATTGTATCTGCAAATAGGATTGCAACACTTGATTTTTTCTGCTTTCCATTTGCCTGGAGTATAGATGACCATTCCTTCATTGAGTCTATATTTATCTTTTAAGGTAAGATGAGATTCTTGTATTCAACAGATATCTGGCCTGAGTTTTTGTATCCAGTCAGCCAACCTGTGCCTTTTTAGAGGACAATTTAAACCATTCACACTAATTGAGAATATTGATAAGCCTTTTGAAAGTCTAGTAGACATGTTGAATCCTTTTGCAACTGTGGAAGTTGGACTTTGATCAAAAGTTTCTGAGTGGGTTTACTTTTGTGGTGGAGGATTACGCTGGTCATTATGGAGGAAAGGTCTGAGAATATCCTGGAGAGCTGGTTTAGTTACAGAAAATTTCTTCAACAAGTGGATGTCATTAAAGTACTTAATTTCTCCATCAAAAATGAAACTCGCTTTAGCTGGATACAGGATCCTGGGTTGAAAGTTATTTTGTTTTAGGAGATTAAAAGTTGATGACCACCCTCTACTAGCTTAAAAGGTTTCAGCAGAGAGATCTGCAGTTATTCTAATGTTCTTACATTTGCAGGTAATGGTTTTCTTATGTCTGGCAGCTTTCAGAATTTTCTCCTTCATATTAACTTTAGTGAAATTGATTATAATGTGTCTGGGGGATGTCGTATTCGGGTTGAGTCATGCTGGAGTTCTGAAACTGTCCACTATCTGAATTTCAGAATCTCTTGGCATGTCTGGAAAATTCTCTTTCATAATCTCATGAAGAAGAGACTCGTGTCTTGTGAAGCCACTTCATTGCTTTTGGGGATCCCTATGAGCCGAATATTGGTTTTCTTTGAATTATCCAAGAGCTCTCTGAGAGAGTGATCTGTTTTTGCCTTCCATTTCTCTTCCTCTTTGGAGATTTGGGAGCGTTCGAAAGCTTTGTCTTCCATGTCAGAAATCCTTTCTTCTGCTTGCTCCATTCTGTTACTGAGGGATTCTACTGTATTTCTCAGATCTTTGAGGGCTGAAACTTCTTATCTCAATATGTCAAAATCTTTGGTCATTTTGTCTTTGAATTCGTTAAATTCTTGAGACATTTTTTGAGTCATCTTTTGGATTACTGCTTGAAATTCTAATTCCATCTTTTCCTCCATTCCAATGATCTTATTTGCTATCCAGATTCTGAATTCAATTTCTGACATCTCAGCCATTTGCCTATGCAAGGGATCTTGTGCTATGTCTGCCTTGTCATTCCTTGGAGGAGTTGATCTACTCTGATTATTCATATTGCCAGAGTTTTTCTGTTGATTCTACCCCATGATTGTTTTTCACTGTTGCCTCTGGCTGTTCTGAGAGTTGGGAAGGTGTCCCTCCAAGATTAGACCCCAGCGGGGTCACTCT
>CAUYON010024796.1:0-45298 GCA_963573935.1 Arctocebus calabarensis | reverse complement strand
GCGCCGAGCTGACTACAGGGTTTTTTAAAAGGAAATTTTCCTGTGCCTCTGCGTAGTCCACCTGAATTAGTCATAGTCACTTGCTCATACAGTTTTATTACTTTGAATTAAATATTAATATTTTAAGTTTTAATATTTTAAATTAAATATTAATATTTTAAGTATGTATAGAACTTTTGTAAGCTGACCTCCCAAAAGACTAGCACACCAGTCACCCTACAGACACAGAGGTGGTCACCACGAGGAGCCAGGCCCACTGCACTGATGGTACACTCTGTGAAGATTGGGGCGCCGTAAGGAGGTGGTCAGTGTAGGAGGGGTCAGCTGGGGAGGGTCTGCTGTCCTTGTATATGTGCCAGGTACTTGGAGTCTCACATTATCTCAGTGGGGAGAGAGTTGTTTGGGCACACACACACATCAGAAGGATATGGAGAATTTTCCCATCAGTATTCAGGGGAACGGGCTCCAGGAGGCTGGCCCCATCTCAGACAGAGGAAACACACAACTACTCAGGCTTGGCCAGCTCGGTCTCCCTGCCCAGGGGATCCTTGGTGTCAGTCATCCTCCTGCCACACCCAACCTCAGGATATCAGGGAAGCCTGCTCACAGTCACAGCTTCAAGGGCAGGGCAGAAAGTAAGTCTCAGATAATCAGCTTTTTCTCAATCTACTGGGGATTTGCATTTGAGAATCCTCATCTGGATCAAAGGTCAACCCTGGACCCAGCCTGGGGTCACACCTGCCTCAGTCTTTCTTTACTCTCTTTCAGAAAGGAATGAAATGAAGGTGTGGTCCACAGCCCAGCACCCAAACGGTGCTGGTCAGCATCACCTTATTGTTGCTATCACACCCATATGGGATTTTATAATAGCACTCACTCTGCCAGGCTTCCTATCCTCTGGGAGCCGGTACCACGCCACGATTATTAGTTATTTCGCTGGGACAGATTTGCAGTGCAGCTGCAGTATCCGTCATCACTGAATTTGTCATGACTGCCTTATGTTACCAGCATCATCCGTGTCCTGCTGCTGGATGAGCACTGTACGATCAGAAAACAGAAGTAACTTAGTGGTTTGCAAGGAGTTCCATTCACCAAGCCACACCTACAGAAAAACCCTCACAGCTATTACAGAACCTCCTCTCCGTTCCAAATGCCTTCGAACAAAGCAATTATGGCATTATATTAATACATATTTGAGGACTGTTTTTTTCAAAAAAAAAATCAGCTGCATAAAGCTATAGCATTCTTGTTAATTAGCCAAATGGAATAAATTCTTTCCATAATATATTTTAATAGACTTAGGGGGGAAAAACGAGTCTTGGAGTTTTCACAGAACAATGTACACCCACCCATCTTCCGCCCGCTTCCCCAGAGAGAAACATGAATCACTACACGGTGACAAGAAGTAAAGTATCAAAACAGGTACTGGGAAGAAAGCATGAGTCATCTTTCCTCCTTACACACCTCATAGATACAAAACAGCACTTCTTTCTGGCAACTCTGCCGGTAAACTATTTACAATGAGTTAGAGTAAATACAGTGCCATACAAAGTAAATTACAAATTAAATAAAATTGAAGAATCTATTAAATATCACTTTGCCAATTAGTCTAAATGATGTTCTTAATTGATGCAATTATGAAAGAGGGGATTTCAACAGAAGAAATAGACAACAAACATTTGTCCTGCCTTCCCACTTTCAGGAATTCTAGTTGCTTATTTTAACGCGTGAAAAGATTATCTCCCAAACAAATTTTTTTCAAGGAGGTCAGGAATAGGGGCATCACCTTTTTTTCTATTTGAAATGTACGCTTTGAACAACAGAAAAATAATCCGCAATAAGGTTTTAATGATTCATACTGAACTCGGTAGCAGATTTCTGTTTATATTAGCCCAAAGAAAGAGGTTTTAGAATGAAGGCCCAGTGGTAGTTTCATGGTCAGTTATGAAGAGTGTCATAAAATATGCACATATTCCACCAATTATTTTCTCTAATTTCAACCATCAGATTCTGGCAGAGAATCAACTCAACTAGCTCTTATACAGATCGCTTTAGATGTTCCACATCTTGAAATACGAGACTTGTTTGGTTTTTCAAACATGTGGGAGTAATGTGGTGCCCCTGCCCGCAGGTCCAACAGAGCCCTGCCTTTTTCAGCTGTGAAAGATGGCGTCAGAACAAAATCCGGGAAAACGAATAGGAAACTCATTATTTTCTTGTTGTCTGATTTGACTGGCAGTGCACAGTGTTTACAGTACTTGGGGGGGAAGGACAAGACGAGGGGAAGAAAAGAACTATTGGGTCTGGATCCTGGAAGCTAATTTTTACAAACTTTACCCTATAAGAGTTGTGTTTTTCGTATCACGCTGCAGTTAGTTATGGCTTCAACAGCTCCATTTGCAAGTATCTGCAGGTCAGGAATCTGTGGGTGCTCTAGGATTCGTAGAGGGCAGGAGGTTGTATGAACATAACAGACCGAGCAGTTGAGGAGCTTGTGGGGGAGCAGTGAGCGGTTACTTTAGGACAGCCCTTTCAAACCACAACCCCATGCAAACTGACCCTCTTGGCACTGAGATAGGGAGGCTCTTGTAGATGATATTGGAGAATGATGGAAAAAGGCCTGGGGAGCAAGGGGTGGACTGTACCCACCACAGACTGCAGCCTGGAGCTGTGCCCTATACACAAAGGAGCAGAGGTCTGCACCTGTGGCCCCACAGTGGGAAGGGAAATTAAATAACAAAGCCACATGTAAAAGGACAAAATTGCCCTAAAATCATGCAAATTAGCTAATAATCTTAAGTTAATTACAGATGAGTAGTAGAAGAAAGGCCAGGAAGAGTGTTCTTTGCTGTTTCTCTGTTCCTAATTACTGAGGATGTTGACACCTTACACCTTCCTTGTTAAAGCTAGGGAAAGGCAAGGTGAGCTCTAACTCCTTTAGGTGGTGGGTCCTCCCACCCTCTGACAAGGTCATGATTCAGCTGTTAAAGTTCCTCCTAATACCTGCACTTGCCTTCTCTCCACCCCCTTTCCCTGTCTGAAACTACGCCGTCTCCCCCTCCCGCCCTCCCAGTCTGAGCCAGGCACCTGCCTCTGTGCCCTGTGCAGCCTGTGAAGTCCTGCGTGACTTCTCGCTCCCCACATCTCTAGGAGGTCATGTCCCCAGCACTGTCCAGGCTGCAGTCTGTGGTGGGTACAGGGATTGAAAGGAGATGCATGGATGTGCCATTGGGGGAAGGAAGAAGTGATGTTTGCAACTTAACAGCCAAGAACAAAAAAGATAAATACAAAAACCACGGTAGTAAGTGGCAGGAGTTAGAAATCTGGGCCCCTCCTGTGAAGGAGGCGGTCACCCTGGACACCTCCGCGTCTGCGGACTGGACTCACTTTCTGGAGCTCTGAAAAGTACTGAGTAGCATCTATAAGTCCTCAGGGGAGTCCCCAGAACAGCTGCGCCCAGGACCTACTAAATCTGGGGACAGAGCTCGGCAGCCCTCGGCACAGCAAACCCAGGTGCAGGTGCCCCAGCCAGAGCTCAACTGCTATGTCCACTTAGTGAGAAGACTTGGGTGCCCATGTTTCCTTTGTAGAACTCAGTCCAGGGACGGAGAGGGGTTCTGGAGGGGGACGACCCACACTTGAGGCTCAGTCGTTCCTATGGTGTGGGTGCATCCCCTAATGTCTCTGATCTCTCCTTATCAGTAAAACATGGAAATAAAAACACTCAACTGGTAGATGTGAAAATAGAAATGAAGCTGGTGAGGCAGCCAGGAGGCTGCGTGCAGTGGGCATCGTGGTCAGTTTCTATTTACAGGTAATTGATCAATCCTTAACAGTATATCAAGATGAAATTATAACAGTAATATTATTTCTCCACTTTAGCCCACAAACCTAAGTTGAGCACCTGCTGTGCAAAATAGTGAAAAGGCTAAGTGAGATTCTCGCCCTGGAGAAGACCGAGCTCTGGGCGGAGGGGAAGGACGGGCTCATCCCAGAGGTCAGGAAAGGGCGGAACCAGCTGTAGCCTTCTGACTCAGGGCTGCTGCAAGGTGTCCTGGAGAGCGCTGAGGTTGGAGGCCAAGTGAGGAGACACCATCCACACAGCTCGGGAAAATGGGCCAGGGGCATCTCCACAAACCATGTCTTCAAAACCTCCAGTCAGCCTCCC
This sequence comes from Arctocebus calabarensis, assembly GCA_963573935.1. Lineage (NCBI taxonomy): Eukaryota > Metazoa > Chordata > Mammalia > Primates > Lorisidae > Arctocebus > Arctocebus calabarensis. The sequence goes on along the minus strand of CAUYON010024796.1, from coordinate 41,130 downwards.
TGGTGGTGGCCGAATCGAGCTGCTTTAGGTCTAACTGTGGCACAATGGCAGCATCTGCGCCTTCCACGAGGGCTCGCCACCGCCCAGGGCAGCCCCACGCTGGGCATGAAGGAGGCCGGCCTGGCAGCCGGTGGCCCTGAGCCAGGAGGGTGCAGGCAGCGCTTCTTTCTAAGCAGAGATGGCTTCCGGGATTTCGTCCTTGGTTTTCCTAAAGAAACCTCAGCCCGTGAGACTCCGGGCAGGCAGTGGGGCCAGATAAGCAGCCTCATGGCAGTGGACTCAGAATTTGCTTTTCCAAGGCAATTCCCAGGTCTCCTCCTCTCCCAGACCCGCCGCCCCAAAGCCGCACCTGGCCCCGCACAGCCGTGTACAGGGAGCTGGCCTGGCTGTGTCGGGGACTCAGCTCGGGACAGTTTGATGTTCACTAGAGAAGCAGAACCTTCCCAGTGTTGAGAGTGGGCTTTCCCTCCTGCTCGCTGTTACCTGCCGGTCACATACAGGTGGAGTTTCTAAGGCTTCAGTGTTGAGGGTGTGACCCCAAATGGGCTTTCTGGCATCTCTAAATGGTTATGTCAAGAAAACCCAACAACACACCCTTTAAATCAGAACACCAGAAATAGCCGAGAGGAAGACTAAATAAAAGTCAGGCCTATGTGAGCTTGATCTGAGCAGAATTCCTGAGACTGCACCTCGTGGGCCAAATATAAGCGGAAAGGTAGTATTAATGTGCTCCGTGAAACCTCGGAGCAAGGCTTAATAACAGATCGGTGGCCAGCGCGAGGCCTCGGATGCAGCCGTGCCTGCCTCCAGGGCCCGCCCAGCGCCTGCCCGCCCGACTTTTCTTGGCAAGTGGGTGCCAGGCGTGGCTCGGTGCTCCAGACACTACTTGAAAAGGGAAGGTTTCTGGGACTCCTGGCACCCTGGGCTCTCCTCTGCCCAAAATGCAAGGTTTATTTTTACTTGTTGAATGAGAAAGAGTATGAGCCCTGTGCTCCAAAGTGCTGCCGCCGTTTCTAGACGGGGGAGCGAGATGAATGCAGAGGGAAGGAATGTGTTTATGAGAAGGCCGTTCTGAGCCGGCAGAGAGCCACGCGCTCTGACTCTAAATGGGACAAACGCGACGAAGGCCCCATGTGATGAGTCAGCAAAAACAAAACCATGGCCCCCTCACATACACGAGGCTTTGATTAACTTCATTTATCATAGTTTTACTGGTCTGCTACACAGACTTGAATTTAAATATAACTTGAGGGAAAACTCTGACGTCAGACTTTGGGCATGATGAACTGTGCTGCTCAGACTTCAAAGGTCTGGGCTCCGCTGCTGCCCAGAGGACAGGTCCCCGAGTGATCCCACAGACCAGCGCGCCTACCCACTCCTGCCCCAGCCCCTCTGTCCCGTCCAGTCCCTCCCCTCACCCCTGGGGGCTATGGCCAGGGCACCGTGATCTCTGGCCCATCGTCCTGGTGGCCAGATCTGCAGCTGACTGCCAGGCCCACCTTCCTCTGGGTCTGATGTCTCTTGCTGAGTTGATCGAGCCCAGAGCTTCTCCCAGTTCACCCAGATGGGCTCTCTCGTCAGCCTCCTCCGGCAGCACCAGCTTCGTCCGTGAATGACAGGGCCTATGTGACTGCAAGAATGGAGGGTTAGAGTGGCCGCCACCACCTCTGCCCGTGCAAGCTGAAAGGCCACACCACCCCTCTTTCCACAGAGCAGTGAGTCCCATGGGGGCGCTGACTGTCTCTAAGTGCGGTCAGCCTTCCGCCCGCGCAGTGCCTGGAACTCACGCGTGCACACAGAGTTTGGAGCGACTCCCTTCATGCTTTAATTGAAATCATATAGCAGGGAACCACAGAGACAGACAGACATCAGCGCCACCCAGCCGGCCCTTGATGTGGCCAGTGTCACCTCCCTGCAGGGGGCTGAGATTCGCTGTTGTCTGCAGAGTCCCCGTTTGAGGGACGAGGACTGCAGTGGGGCACACTGACTGTGCTCTGTGTGTCCTCACGGCACTGACGCCTCCCACAGCGAGTCTCACAACTGGCACCGGGAGGAAAGCCTGGCCCGGAAATGGGCTCCCCAGCCTGTCCCCCTTGGCCCGGCACCCTCACCGTCCGTTGGCCGAGATGAGGGCCAGCTGCCTTCACTGTCATCAGTTTTCTCATCGCTTGTGTCAGGTGCTTTTTTCCTCAAACATTCCCAACGCAAAACTTTTTTTAATGTTTAATTACCTCACTTCTTCTTTGACTCTTACTCCCTTCTCAAAAAACCCAGCGTTTAATCCATATGTCGCACATACATACACTCAGTCAAACCAACTCAGTTTTGTTAAGTGCCTGTTTTGGGGCATGGGGTAATTAGGAACAGGTGGAAGCCTGGGTGCTGTGGCAGTCATGTTCGTTCGTTTGTAAGGTGTGTATCGGGGATGCAGCTGGTGCCAGGTGCCCCGCAGGTGCAGGGATGCAGCTATTCATAGGACAGCGTCACTGCACAAAGGACTGTTGCCCTGATGCCCTGTAAAGAGGAAAGTTGGAGAGACCCACTTCCCTCAGAAGGTTTCTAGGTCACATCCCATCACATGAGGACTGGGTTTCTTTTTTTGAGACAGAGTCTCACTCTGTCACCCTCTGCAGAGTGCCCGTCACAGCTCACAGCAACCTCCAACTCCTGGGCTTAGGCAATTCTCTTGCCTCAGCCTCCTGAGTAGCTGGGACTACAGGCGCCCACCACAACGCCCAGCTATTTTTTTGGTGCAGTTTGGCTGGGGCTGGGTTTGAACCTGCCACCCTTGTTATATGGGGCCAGCGCCCATCCATTGAACCACAGGCACTTTCCAGGACTGGGTTTCTTGATGATTGATGGGAAGCCCAGGAAAACATCCATGCGAGGTGGATGGCATCTCTGTCCTCCCACATTCCCAAGGTCACATACCAACCTGGCACAGGTAGCCTGGAAACCTTTCAAATTGGAGCCGGAGGAACCCCAGACACCTCCTCGCCCCACACCGGGACTCAGGGGATGGGCGTTCAATGCCAAGCCACAGGTGAGGGACGGAACCTGGTCTACACTCACGTCTGCTAACTGACATCTCAGTAAATCCTGTTGTAAAACTTCCATATTAGGAATTCCAGTTTTACATCCTCTGAATTCGTGTTGGACTCAGGAACAGCTCTTCCGTAGGACAGTTGAAACCATTCTTTAGGGACAGCAAGTCCGTTCTCATGCCCTCTGACTCCGCTGATGTTAATTCTAAAGGACACATTCTCAGGATGTTTTCACCAGAGGAATCCTATAGGCCAGGGTTGTACATGGGCCTGAGAGCCCGCAGCCTTTGCTAAATTTGAATGGGTGACCCCCTTGTGTAAGGACAGTGCCTGACAATCCCCTTTCCCATGTCACCCTGAGCATTTGGCGTTATTACCACTCTGGAATTAAACTCTCTCATTTTTTATGTTGAAATCTGCTTGCTAAACAGACATATATCAAGTGGAAGCCACTTCATTTGTATCTGACAGCATCTTTTCAACCTGTTTATTCAATTATTTGGATCACCAGTGAATTATGAATGTACCAATTTGAGGAAGAAACTGTGGTGTTAAGATCTCTTTTTACAGCACTTCCTCATCAACAGAAAATGTGATTACTTTTAGTAGTGCGGTGGCTTGGGTTTTTTGAAGAGTCTTGTTGGAAGCTATGCTTCCGGAAGGCTGGACTGTCTGCCACGGGCTCCACAGCCCACTGCATCGAGCTCACGTACAGACAGAGACTCCAGCCTCTGCAGTCCCTTCGTCCACTTCACAGGGACATGGCTTTGGGTCACAAAAGAACTATAAGCAAAATGGTGACAAGAACCGTGCCCAGGAGGAGAAGCCAGCCTCGATCCCTCTGCGCGTCCTGCGGCCAGCCTGCTCAGGTGTCGATGGCTGCCTGGCTGTTAGCAGCGCAAACGTTTAGTAATGTTATTGGCTTGTTAAGTAGGAAGATTGTCCAGAGGACTAACATGGTATTCCCGGTCTGAGCCACTCAGAGTGCTCCTGAAGAAGAAATTGAGTAGCGACAAGCACCAGTTCAATTGGCTCCACCACCCAAGAGCTCGGTGGCCCCCACTCTGTAACCCTCAGTGTTCGATTCTGCACAATGGTTCGTCATACCTTTCCTGTGGGGCCGTTGCAGGGGTCAGAGGTGAGGGACGTGGTCCCTGGTGTCTGGTAGGTGATGGCTATGGTGACGGCTCCTGGAGTGGACCAGCCCTGCAGGTGTGGCCTGGGACTCTTCTCCTGTTGCTGTTACTGTTTCCCTGAGTCTCTTGGTTGTCCTTGTACTTGCGTATCCCCGAGCTTCTTCACAGGCATTTCCTCTGGAATCCTCTCTCCTCTTCCTCCCATAGGGTGAATTTGGAGGAAGTGGAACAAAGATCCCTGCTTCCAACAATAAATGCCAGGAAGTGGAAACTGAGATTTGAGATTCTAGAAAAAAGAAGAGGTTGAAAGTAATACTGAAAATCAGGTTTGGGCTTTTCGAGAATTTAAAAGTAGGAAAAGAAGCAGTAAGAAAACAAGCCAGTCAGTATCTCAACGACTTAAAAATAGCCAATAGGGAGAGGCCAAAGAATTATTTATTTATTCTCCCATGCACATTTCAAATGAATTTAAGTGAACTCAAGGCGTGACATTACAGATGAAAGGTAAATGTAGTGGGGCTGGTGTTCAAGTCTGAGATGGAGGGAAAAGGTGGGTTTCCAAGAGGAGGAAACCAGGACAGAGCTTCCCCAGTCGGAAGGGACCAGGAGGTGGGAAGAATGAGGGCAAAGGGGAGGAGAGTCGTGGGTCAGTGGGGCCCCTCCAGCCCCTGTGCTGGCCCCCACTTAGCATGTGAAGAACACTTGTGAATGGCGTGTCCAAAAATGCACTGCACAGCAGCTCTCCCCACCCTATGCAGAGAAAAGGCCATATTAGTGCAACGCCAACCTCATTCCTGTTTCCTCAGGGGATGCCTAGGAACTCTTGGCCTTAGAATCCCCTCTCCCACTATCTAATTGTGATCAAGAATAATTACTGGCTATTTCCTGTCCGGGAGACCATCTGGTCTGCTGTGGTGCCCTCTGTCCCCCTTCTTTCTTAAACTAGAAAGTAAGTCCTAAAATAAAGAAGAGGAAATGAGACAATTTAGTGTTAAGAGAGAGCGAAGGGATAATGATGTAGATCTGTAGGTATGAGAAGGGCTAACTCGGGGATGAGGCCTTGAGAGAACAAGAGGCTGACCGACACGCGGGCACCAAGGACTTAGATCAGCCTGGAGCTGGACCCCAACATGTGGAAAACATCAGATGAGTGAGCGAGGTCTCCCCAAGTGTCTCCCATGGGAGGATGGGCCCCTGGGGGTGGTGAAGGTGGCAAGGACGTTGGTTTCAAATCACTGCTCACAGTATAAATTCATGAAACATGTCGAATAAAGCTCATCTCATGGGTTTTTCTTCTGTGTGGTAAAATTGAGCTTTTTCAGCTAACAAGCTCATTTTTCAAAAAACTGTTTCAGTGGAATGTAAAATTAAAATGTGGTTTAGTTCCATAACCCTAAATTGCTCTCCCATCCAAGAACAATTTCAAAAGGTTAGACTTTAGAAATGAAATAATACTTGGATGTGGAGGTTATGTTAGGACTCCTATTTTTATAAATATAGTTCAGGATAATGTAGGCCTAAAAAATGAAATGATATTTATGTTGAAATATATTTCAATTCTCTGCATAGTAAGAATTTAGTGCTGGATTTTATTTACTCAATTTTTAGCTATACTTTGTGCTATAATTCTAGACAATGTCAGGAGAACCCTACTTTAAAGGGGGGAAAAATGTTTATTATATGTCTCATACACAATGAGGATCAAAATATCTTTTCCTAGAATGTCGCTGTAAGACTCCCAGCAAAACCTCCAAGCAGAGGGAGGGTTGGGCTGTGCCCCCCGCCCTACTGGAACAAGGGTTTCCTCTTCCACATCTTTGCAGAAGAGTCAGGTCAGGCACCAGGAGCTTGACCGAGAACTGATGTTAGAATCCCCTCTGGTTTACTTTTGTGTGAGTGTTTTTTTCCTCCAGTCTCTAGGTAAGGGATCTTTGAAATCACTTGGTAGTTTGGCCAGTGGCTATTTTATAGTCGTAAAACAACAGAAAACACTTCGGTGGTGCTTATTCTGTTCAGGACTGCTTCACCTAGAGTGTGCAGAGAGAGAGCAAGTAGGTCAGAGGTGGCGGGGGGTGGGGGAAGGGGAAAGGAGTTGGGGAGGCTTGAGGAGTTACTGCTTCGTGGGCCCTAGTTCCCGGTGGAAGCAGCTATGGTGACAGTTGCACACCTTTGTTAATATGCTTAGTGGCAGTGAATTATGCACTGAGCGGGGTTAAAATGATAAATGTTTTGTTGTATGTATTTTACTACAATAGAAATGACTTGAGAAATATTCCTGCCCTACGGAGCTTTCAGGCTAGTGAGAGACACAGGATTGACCCATAAGAAATAAACTAGAGCTGAGTAACATGGGCCCGAAGAACAGTAGAAATTCTGTTTTAAAAATATACAAAGCAGATATATATCTGGGCTGGAGTGACAGGGCCAGAGAGCAGGAGCCTGAAGCTAGAGGAGGAGGCTGGACCTCCCAGGTGGGGCGGCCAGTGAGCAAAGGACGGGGACAAGACTGGGGGGGGTGATGCCGCCGAGGGGCTGTAGCTGCCTAAGGAGCAGGCAGGAGGAGGGGGGACTGGGGCAGGTCGCAGGCGGGATGGAGAGGAGAGGCCTTTGCCTCCAGGTGGCCCCTGAGAGCTTGAAAGGGCCAGGGCAGGGGAGCGTCCAGGTGGAAGGGTCACATGACCAGATGGGCCTTCCACAAGATGACTTTGGCGGTGGGGGCAGAATGTACCATTTGTACCTGAATGACAAGGCCGGATGAGAGGAACGTGCTCACGGGTGGGGAGCAGTTTTCACTGGGCAGGGCCACGGCATACTGGGCTATGGATGTCCCCCAGACGCAGATCCAGAACTCATGACAGGCTGTGTGACCCACTCAGCTGTGCTGACCTGTGTCCAATCCAAACATGCACAGTAACAGCAGAACCACACCCCGCGGTCAGTGTCAGCTACTTGTCCCTTCTGGTGGATTGCCCCACCTCGCTCAGCTTTGCTTCCAGAGCTGCCGCTGGGGAAATGGTCTCTCCATGCATGGCAGGTGACAGTTGCATTTGCGAGGACGCACTGCTCTCCATCATCAGACCCATCCAAATGTCTGGCTCGAGTTCTGGCCCATCCAGGCTGTTGAGCAGACCACTGGCACCCCCAACTGCCCTCCCTCCCACCACTGGCTGACATAGACGATGTTGATTCACAACCAAATAACAACTGTCTTGGTGAATTTGCAGATGTCACATTATCCACAGCTTCTAGCTAGAAATGGATGGAGAGGCAGGCTGGGTGCGTCAGTGAAGGCCACAGCAGGAGAGCTCCCTGGGGGCTGGATTCTCGGCAAAGCCACCATCCTCTTGGGGTTGGCTCTGGTGCCAGGACGTAAATAGCAGAGACGTGTCTTCCCCTGGAAGGGCTGGATCTCAGAGCACCGTGTAAGGTGACAGGGAGCTGCAGTGAACATCCCCTTACAACCCCCAGGAAGGACAGCCTAGGAACCCAGGGGTCTGCCTCAATCCGAAAGCCCCGCAAAGCGGTGCCGTAAACCTCAGAACAAGCCGCCTTCCTTCTGTTGGACACTGTCTGTGATGCGACTGTGCTGCCCCATTGTGAGAGAACAGTCACTGTAGAGAGACCCTCACTGTCCGGAAGGCCCCTGGGGGGTCCCCTGGCCAGGTAGGGGCCAAGTGACCACCCTCCTGCCCGCACCTCACTGCACAAACTCAGGTGAGATCCTGACACATCTCCCCTGCGGTTTTCACTTTGTCTTTTCTATGTGGTCATTATATTCAACTAAACATAACTTTTTGTTTATGATAAAATTTTTTCTTCAAGAAAATCTGTCATTTTTTAACTAGAACTACAGAGAACTCAAACTAATCAATAAGAAAAGAATAAATATCCCCATTTCTATGTGGGCAAGAGCTTTGAACAGAAACTTCTCTGATGAAGATAGGCGCGTGGCCTACAAACACATGAAAAAATGCTCATCATCCTTAATCATCAGAGAAACGCAAATCAAAACCACTTTGAGACATCATCTACCTCCAGTAAGATGAGCCCACATCACAAAATCAAAAAAGCACAGATGCTGGCGTGGATGCAGAGAGAAGGGAACACTTCTACACTGCTGGTGGGAATGCAAGCTAATACGACCTTTTTGGAAGTAAGTTCGGAGAACACTCAAGGAACTAAAAGTAGACCTACCGTTCGATCCTGCGATTCCTCTACTAGGCATATACCCAGATGATCAAAAATTATTTACAATAAAGACATTTGCTCCAGAATGTTTATTGCAGCCCAATTCAGAATTGCCAAGACATGGAAACAGCCCAAGTGCCCATTGACCCATGAATGGATTAACAAATTGTGGTATATGGACACCATGGAAAACTATGCAGCCATAAAAAAAGATGGAGACTTCACATCTTTTATGTTTACCTGGATGGTGCTGGAACATATTCTTCTTAATAAAGTATCTCAAGAATGGGGAGAAAAGTATCCAATGTACTCAATACTACTATAAATCAATATATAATCACCTACATACTCATTTGAATGGCAAAACATAACTATAGTCCCGAAAGTAGAAGGGAAGAGGAGAGATAGGGGAGGGGGGCTATAGGAGGAGGAGGGAGGGTATTTGGGGGACCTCACCTAATGCATATGATGCAATGGTACATTTCAAGATAATTAAGAAATGAGTATAATTGTGATGGATGTGTTAGTTCAATGTAAGCATTTCACATTGTGTATCGAAGCAGTACCCTGACCCTCATAAATGCATCAATGTACAAAGTTATGATTTAATGAAAAATAATTTTTAAAACTTTGTCATTTTTGTGGCTGTGAAAATTACCCTAGCTCCAGCTCCACTTGAGGGGGGAGGGGTAAGTGAGGAGTTGGAGGCAGCACCAGGTCCTCAGGAGGGCGAGGTCAGGACAGACCAAGGGCACTCTTCTATCCTTCTGCTGTTCTCCCACGGACCTTCCTTCTAGAGCAGCTTCAGGTGTGACAGGACAGCTTGTGCAGAACCAGCCTGACACCCTCCACCCCACACCTGCCTGGGACCGACACCCTGCATTGCCCAGCCACTGTGGACCCTCTTTGCTTTTCTTAATGGGCATCTGCCTTTGGGATTTGTGTGATTGACTCATGCAGATAGAGAAGGAATTTTGGAGACCAACCCAGGGCTTGTGATGGTTCGCACAAGCACTCTGCAGAAGGGGTGCTGCCCAGGCCAGGCTGTGCCTAGGCTCCCGAGGGGCTCTGGGTAGAACTGCTCTGGGCTGTCTTGGCCCAGCCAGTTCTGTGCTCCTCAAGTTCCAGAGTGCTGGGGTCTGACCCTAGAAGGCCTGTGGTATAGAATGGTGCATTTTCTGGAGAACATACCTTTGTGGGGCTCCGGTTCTCAGTAGGGAAATGTCGGACACGCCCCACTTCTCTCCCTAACTTTGCTAACGCCACATACTGACCGTCCTGTAATCAAATCCTGTGATAGTCTAACATTAAGCCATTCGAAATCTTAATAGAAGTAACTCAGTGGCCCCTTTTACCCTGTAGGGAAAGAGTGAGGTGTTTTCCAGTCCCTAGTGATATGATAACATCAGCATCATGTGTTAAATTGCTGTTTCTTTACTACGAATGACAAATCTTTGTCATCTGTTCCATCTGCTACGCATGTCAGAGTGTATGCACAGAGAGATTTCAGAGAGAGGTCACTGTGTGGGGGCTTTGCTTGTTTGGAGTGGGAGCAGGTCCCACCCACCTGAGTGTACGCCCCTCCCGGGAGCCGGGGCTGCAGGGACATGAGTAATAGGAGTGTGTTCCCAGCCACTTACCATCCTTGGTCATAACGTTGCTCGGAGCCACAACGGGCCTGCCAAGCCTGCAGCACAGGCCTGTTAATATTACATGACAGTCGGAGATTTTTTGGAAAACCTCCTCTGGCCGACTGTTTATCCGACCCCATTGATATTTGTCTGCAGATAAGTTTTACAATCTGTTTACTTACGAGTGAGTCAGCAGAGCCTCAGCCTTCTCCATGGCGGTTCTGCCAGACTCGGACTAAGAGGGCAGCAGCGTAGGCAGACCTGAAACCCCCGCAGTGCTACAGGCCATCACTTCGTGGCCCTGTACGTTGACTAGGGTTTCAGGTTTGGGGTTGTTAATATATACACACTTGAATCGAAAAAAAAAGTTGTTTCAAGAGCACTTTAAAAATGGGTTTATATTTTTCATCTCCACTTAGGAATGGATACATATTTTTCCATTAATCAATGCTTGAACTCTTTTCAACTTTGTAAGAACATCGTAGGTGGTGTATTTCACAATCTTGGCAAGGCAGACATTTTTGGAGTAAATCAAAACTGGAGGCCAGAAGTCTCAGCTCTGAGCGGAGCTGCCACTTGCAAAGTGAAGTAGCAAAAGGAATGATGTATCATGCGAACATAGCAGAAAGTGCCCTGAACAAGCAGGCGTGTGGCGGGCGCCTGTGGTCCCAAGCTACTCGGGAGGCTGAGGGAGGAGAATCGCCTAAGCCCAGGAGTTGGAGGTTGCTATGAGCCGTGTGACGCCACGGCACTCTACTGAGGGTGATAGTGTGAGACTCTGTCTCTTAAAAAAGAAAGAAAGAAAGTGCCCTGAACAGTTATGTCCACTCCACGTGGATGAATAGGCCTTTGTGGGCACAGGAGAGGGCGTAGGTTGCAAGGGGAGGGACAAAGAATCAGCCTGATCTGAGGCTGTGAGAGGACCTCGTGGAGGCTTTGACGCCCTGTCGTTACAGTCACAAGTTTATCTATGCTATTCTGAATCCAGTGAAAATGTTCTCGGCAGTTAAGCTTTAATAGCCCTCAGGGTTTGAAGGGAAGGGCTAACATCTGCTTTTGCACAGCTGTCTCCTCTTGGAGAAAGAAGGTGTCCAACTTGGGACCCAGCAAACACAGACTGCGTGGGAGGTCACCTCTCCATCCATTCAGAGCATTCAGGGATCTGGTAGTGTTTTTAGAAAAGCTCACAAATACGAACCCAAACCCAGCTATCTGGTGGGAGGGTTGCTTTGAGTGTTGTGGGCATTTTTGTCTGTTTTTTCTTTTTCTTGTCCCTTCTCCTGGGTTGTTTCCACTGTTTTTACCGAACTTTAGGAGAAAACATACTGTGCAATCTGTTTATTCAAGTGTAACTAAAAATAATAACATGCATATTTGCTATGAGGAAAACTAAAGCACCTATTGAAAAGACGTCACTCGATGTAAACAAAAGATCAGAGATGTAAGTTGAGAGTGTCTCCAGCAGCACAGCAAACGTCCAGGGGATCAGCCAGGCAGGATGGAGGCCGGGAGGACCAAGTCCACCAACCAGTTTAGGTAGATTTTTTTGTTTTAAACACCCTTTTTCTGAACCAAATTCATTTAAAAAAATGTTTTCTGACTTAATGATATACAACAGTGCCTTTTATGGCTGACTTAAACCATTTTATCAAAAGAGATCAACCATAAATTTCTGCCAGTTTTTAGGTGTAAGAATTTTTTATTAGTGGTAACATTAGTAGGAGGAGTGAGTTGACAGCTGCTGAAGCCCCGTGTTCTACTAACTGTGTTTTAGCAGTAGGTCCAGGCAGTGGGATAGCGATGAGGGAAAAGGCAAGGAAAGTAACAGGGCACACGAGTCAAATCACTCCCTGAGCCTGCCTTGTGATGCAGGGATCCCACAACACCCCCTTTATAGACAAAGAGCCTGAGGGCCAGCGCTTCTCCACGGCCACCAGAGAGACCATGGCAGAGTGAGTTCTTCCCATGAGCCTCAAAGCCGAGGAAGCTTCAAACCTAGTTGAGAGAGAACACTCAGAAAAGAACCAGAGAACCCCATGGACATTCCATATTCATGACGTGGAAATGCTGGCATTTTAGACAAAGTAAGCTCCCACCTTGACGTGGTCTGGGGATGAAGGGAAAATCTAATTTCATCTGTAACGGGGTTTGACAGTGGCTCTTCAAGTTGGGTTGGCCTCACACCTAAAAGTCTTTCATATCTGAACCACTTCACTCATTTTTTTCCAACTATGACAAAAAGCAAATGTGTTGACTTGCGCCTAAGTCTTGTGAAATCTTGTATGCTCCAAATGCTTATCATTCCCTGGGGGACACATTCCACTTTTATGAACTATTTGGAAATAATGGAACTTTTTAAAAATTATTTAAATTTGGGGAGACTTACCACGCAAGTTTTTAAAATGTAAATTCCCACACCATTGATCTAATTTTTTTAATCTGATCTGTTTGCACCCATGGTCTTCCTGGCAGGAATAAGATAGGCCACCTGCTCCTTTTAGAGCAGAAGAAGCCTTCTGTTCCAAGGGTCAGAGAAAGCAGAATGTGAGCGAGGCTTGCCTTGGTCATGGTTTCTGCCACTTGATAATTGCAAAAGTTCCTTCTGTGGGATGCTTGATTAAAATTCTTGGTGAATTGAGTAATCTCCAAAAGGCCAAGAGAATCTAACGTTCTTGAACACGTTCCATATTCACAGTATACCCAGTAACCATGTGTACTGATCGGACAAATTCTCCAAAACATGCAGCCAACTGGCTTCTAAAGTTTAACAGGGGTTTCTTGCTGGTGGTTTCTGCAGCCTCGTTAGCCATTCAGCCTAGATAGGAGTTCCCATTTTAATTCATTCATAAAATAATATTTTGTTATATAGACCTAATATTTTATAAACCTTCTGGAGACCAATTTATATATGTGATAAAAATGGAAATGCTCTTAAACAGATGAGAAATTTAAATAAGGTTTTAAATGTTTTCTGAACATTAACCACATGGCTTTTGAAACTTTGGTCAAATGGGAATTTCTGTCTCCCTGCCTGAAAGAGCCAATGGTTAGCCTTCATAACTCAGAAGCTGGTTAACAAAACAACCATGGTAAGAAAAGAATCATCCCATGGGTGTTCAAGCATGTATTCAAAATTAAAATTAGAGAGCAGAAGATCCAAATGTTATTAAATATTCTTTCTTCACTAATTTCTGATTCCTTGAATAGGATCCTCACTTATTAATGTTGGGTATAAACACAACACACAAAGGAAAATTATTATCATGATAACCGCATCATTTTCCGAAGGAGGAAAAACACAGTGACGATTGAAATCTGAATTATACTATTTAGAAGTGATTAAAGAAAAAGTCAGCCTGAGTAAATAAGTTAGACATCTGCCTCCCAGGGGGGTTTCACGTTGCCACCTGCATGTCCTGGGTGCCGGGGGAGGCATTTGAGGTCAACACTTTGGCCAGCATTACCTTTTGTAAGTTTTAGCAGAGAACTATTAAAGAGGAAAAATGTTTTCATAAATAAACCTATAATTAAAAAAAAAAAAAAACAGCAGAAGATGTAGCTCTTGGGGCTTCCAACGCCTCCTGACAGAGGCCGTCTGCTGGACTTCCGGAATTTTCCTAAGACCTTGGGAACACACCCACACACTTCCAATTTTTTTCCTAATCACTGACTTGGCTTCAGCAGTTTTCAGTTTTATAGTTGACTGTCCCATTTAGTTTTGCCGTTTGTTATAAATTCCATCCTCATGGGGATAGGCATTGGTTACCAAATGTTGGCTGGGGAGAAGCACAGAACATGTTTATAGGTAGAAACGTCAAAGGTAAAAACCTCGTTTACAGACGAGGGTTGGGTTTGGGGTTTCTCAGGGTTAGCATTGACATTGCTCAAGGGAAACAAGTCACATCAATGTGATCGGTGTCTTTTCCAAAGAACAACCAAGTGATGAAAGCATGTGTCACACTCACTCCACAAAGGTGTTTGCCATATAAACCTGGGGAAACCTAATTTGGTGTATTCCAAAGAGACTGTGGAGTTTTGTTTGTTTGACTACCCATGGGAACTAAAACAAACAAAACTCATTTTTAAAAAGCTTCTTCAGAGTTGTTGTTTTGCTTTAGAAAAACTTTCAACTCTGTTACTTTCTAAGGAGTTTGGTGTCGTTGCAAACTGGCTTTGATATGCTCAGCACGGTCACCTCAACTCAGCCTATGTTCACCAGCTTGTCTTCTGAAGGTTTCTCTTGGCCTAAAACGTCTCAAAAACCACATCTCTGTGAACCAGTTACTGTCGTAGTCTATTTGGGATGCTATAAAAAAAATACCTTACAGTAGGTAATTTATACACAGCAGAAATTTATTTCTTGCAGTTGAGGAGGCTGGAGGCCCAGGGCAGCAGCGGGCTGGAGTGTGGGGAGGGCTGTCTGCTTCATAGAGGCCTCTTCGCTGGTGGGAGGGACACACGTGCTCCTCAGCCGCTTTCATTGTATGAGGGGACAATCCCCTTCCTGAGGACTCCACCCCAGACCTAACCATCTCCCAAAGGCTCCACCTCTTCTACCAACACCTGAGGGACCAGATTTCAACTTGTAAGTTTCAGAGGGACACAGACCATTTCACTGTTCAAAGCAAAGGAGTGCACAGAATGGGATAACACAGTGCCAACGTGGTTGGTTTACCCTTATTTCAGCTAATTACCTTTTTGAGGTGAACTTTCTTAGCTCAGTTGAACTTCAGATCCGACTTGTCTTTGAAGGTCCTGCTCTTCCCCAAAAAGGCCTGAGGGCTAGGAGGGGACCTCCGACTTGGACAGGATGGGCTGGGGACTTGAAGGGCCACTGCCAATGGACCGTGGCAGCCTGCATTCCAGTCCCTACACCTGGCTCTTGGCTCTGCGGAGGCGAACGCAGGTGGTGGCTGCGGGTCTGGAACACGCAGGATCCGGCTGGGTAGTTTATGTATCTTTTTTTCTCTTGGTTTTTGTTTTCTGGGGTCTTTTAAGAAGGGAGCGAGAAGAATGTGTCTGCCCACTGCCTTCTGGCCTTGGTCTGCGTCGCCCAGCGTGTTCTGAGACCATCCCAGGGCCTCGCGGGCTCCAGGCCTGAGCTGGGAAGGGGTGAAGGGCGGCACGTTTGAGGCTGGAGCTCATTTGGGGATGAGTCAGCCCGAAAACTCAGAGCATTCGAGTGTCTCCTCATGAATTCCTTCCTGGCGTGTCAGAGCGAGAGCTTCACAAATGTGCTACTGTTTTGCATGACAAGAAGTAATATTTGGCGCTGAGACATCCGTCACGCTGAGCCACCTGCGAATCCTCCGGTGACATCAGCCACGATCCCAGATGGAAGGCAGAGAGTTGTGGTTCATAGCCAGCCGCGTGAGGTCAGGTTGGCAGCAGAGGGCTGTGGGAGCTGCTTCTTGGCACCCTGGCACTGTCGCCTCCCTGGTCCCCGCAGCGGTGGCAGGAGGAGCAGGGCGTGGTGCGGGGCTGCCTGGGAGACCTGTGGACCTGCGCAGTCTGGGCAGAGGGAGGCCAGGTGAGAGGGCGTGTCCGTGATGGCTCAGGACACTGCGCTGGGCACAACCGCCTCCAACTCGAGGAAGCCCTTCCTGGGATGTGTCGGTCTGTCCCAGGGCCCGTCAGTCCGTCCTCGGGCGCATCACTCCGTCCTGGGGCCCGTCTGTCCCTCCTGGGGCGAGTCAGTCCGTCCCCGGGCCCGTCAGTCTCTCCTGGCCCCTCAGTCCCTCCTGGGCACGTCCCAGGGGGGACTCACTTTAGGGGTAAGCTCCTAAGGAAGTGGTGATTCAGTTAGAAATTTAGATGTGAGTGTTGGTGTCTAGTGGTTGGATTATCTTCTTTTGTTTTTCTTGGGGGGAGGGTTGGGAAGCATATGAATAAGCCAAGATGCCTTCCCCACTATCTTGCCAGAGGTTACCTTCTAATGGAGATCGTGTGTTTCAGCTTCTGTCCTGTATTCTTTCCCTTTTGTATAGGGTGTTGATAAAGTTCCTGTGCTTTAGAATAGTTGTATATACCTTACACTCCTGAGTAAGTGTGTCCCCTCAGGTTACTGAACACTTGAGAGCCAGTAAGCTGTGCCTGACCAAATCCTGCTTACGGAGAGGCAGACAAGGCCTAGAACCTTCCATTGCTCTCACTGGGCACCTGGGGGCTGGCAGGGTCTGCTGCTGCCAGGTTGTGTCCTGTGTCCTGCTGTCCCCACAGCCTCCCAGGAGAAGGGGACAGGGTGACACAAGGCCAGGCTCCACGATGCGGGGAATCGGTCCTGTAGACCAGGTGGGGATGGGAAAGGACAGTGTTGACTGCAAATACTTTATATCTATTTGCTTTTGCAATTAACAACATCTTTCTGGCCCAGGTGCACCAACTCCAGCGCAGGTAGGCAGGTTGGGCCTGGGCCCTGCAGGGAAGGGCTGGCGAAGGCCCCACCCACCTGACAGGCTGAAGGAGTCGGGGAGAAACAGCTCACCAGAGAGCCAAGAGGGGGGCACCAGCAGAGTGATAGGGAGGATGGAGGCTCCCGGGGGAGGCTGGGCGAGGCTGGGCAGACCCGGCATCAGGAGGCCTGGAGCACCGTGTCTCCCCGGCTTTAGGAACAGAGAGGACTCAGCATTTTAGAAAGTGGCGTGAGAGCAGCTCAGGCTCAGTATCTGGATGGCGGGCAGGCAAGACACAGCATATAGTGCAGTCAGAACAGGTGACTGTGAGGCCCCAGCTAGGAGGGGCGCTGAGAATGGGGGGAGGTGACCCCATGGCAGGCAGGGCACCTCAGTGAGTGCAGAGGCCGCAGCAGTTGCTGGAGCTGTGGACTTGCAGGAACGGGGCAAAGGGACACAGAAGGGCTGGGGTATCATTGCTGGCAGGAAGGATGGAGAAAATGAGATCCCAAGTCTGATTTTAAACACATTGAGTTGGACGTATCTGTGACCTCCAGAGTGTCCAGCGGGGAGTCAGTGCAGGCCTCTCCCGGCGGATGGAGCCAGGAGAGATCTCGCCTACTGGGCAGGCGTGGGAAGAGCCACCCCTGAGCACACCCCTTCCAGAGGGCCTCACAGGTGGCATCATCAACATGTGGCATCCAGAGGGCCTCACAGGTGGCACCATCAACACGTCCAGGATGTGGTGTGGCCGGCATGGCAGGGAGAGACCTTGAACCCTTCCTGGTGTTGCTTCCACCTGGCTGCATTGCACAGTCAAAGTTACACCCCCCCGGAGGCCGTGATGCCAGGAGACCGTGGCTGTCCCCCACACAGGTGCACGCAAGAGTGTCCGAGAGACAGCGTGGGTCCGACTCCCCAGGAGCCACCTTACGAGGCAGCTGAACACATACTTTGTGAGGGAGAAAGCACAGCATGGATATCTAACCCCTAAAGGAAGCTGGAACTCGCGCCGTGAGCATCGCAGACCTGCCCTGGGTCTGTGCTGACCGCCCCTCTCGTGCATCACCACTGAGGTTCCTGTGAGGCCGCAGAAGCTTCGCAGAGCCTCAGGAGCAGGAGCACCGGGAGGAAGAGCGGCTGGCCGCAGCCGGCTGCTGCCTTCCATTTTGTGGGTGGAAACTGCTATTTACTTTTCTTCTAACAAATGCCGTTAAGAAGAATGAATGTTCTGGAGGCTGTTTTCACCCCATGTCATGAGAACAGGGCAGCAGTGAGTCACCTCTCTGGAACGGACATTAATGTCATTTGGTTTCCTCTAACCCAGGACCCGGGCTTTATGTCTGGACAAATGAGCCATCCATTATCTTTCCTCAAGACTGAAAAAAGATCAATTTCTTGTGGTTTATTGTTCTTTTTTTAATTGCGGATGTGTGTTCAGTGTTTGTCCAAATACTCTGCACACCAGAGAGGATTAGCAGGGAAGTCCAGACACCCAGAGACCTGTTTGCAGAGTCAGACCTGATGGTGAAAAAACAAATGGGAACCCAGCCTGGGCGCAGCCCCACCTGCACGCTCCCTGGGCCACCGCAGGGACGCCGATCTGCCTGGCCACAGCCCCGGACCTCTCACCAGCACTGCACCGGTGCACCACCGAGCACTTGGTGTTATCTTGGCAATTCTTAGTAAGATGATTTCCAAAGTATTACTTTAAAGCTATAAATAAGGAAGCCTGAATTTGGATCTGACCTCTACTGTCTGCATTTAATCAGCCTAATATCAGGCTGCAAGAGCGGCACAGAGCATGAAAATCAACAGACTAGAACGTCAGGCTGCTTGGCCACTGCCTGGCCGCTAACAGGTCACATTCCCTCGTCAGGCTATGAAAGGCTGTCGCGTGCAAAGCCAAACTCGGTCTCTCTCAGTTGTTCCCAAGCTTGTAATTGCCCGTCCCAATGCATTCAGGTCCCAACAGGAGCTTCTGATGTCCTGAGGACATCTTCTAGCTCTAAACAGACATAATTCTGGTCGTCAGGAGCCACCACAATCTCTCCATTCTGGGACAGCCCCGAGGGTTGAGTGACATGGGTGCTCCTCTCCCCTTCAGATTTATAGACTTCTGCCACTGGTGCTGGCACCTCAGCCACCTCCCTGAGACCGCCCTGTTCGTAAGTTTCCTCACCTTTCTCCATCTCCTTAATGCCCTTCCCAGCATCCAATGAGAAGCCGCTTTCCTACCCTTTCATTGTGTTCACAAACCAAAGGGCCAACAGTTCTGCCCTTTTCTCCTCCTGCTGCTGCCCGGCATGCCGTAGCCCTCCCCTGCTCTTGGGGCCACCTCCAGGGCAGGTCTGCTTGGGGACACTGTGGCTTCCTCTTCATGCTCCAGCTCCTAACCGAGGGAGTTCACCTGGGACACTCACCGGTCCCCTCCACAGCAGGCCGACACCCGCTGGTCCCCTCCACAGCAGGCTGACACCCACCGGTCCCCTCCACAGCAGGCTGACACCCACCGGTCCCCTCCACAGCAGGCCGACACTCACCGGTCCCCTCCACAGCAGGCTGACACCCACCGGTCCCCTCCACAGCAGACCGACACCCGCTGGTCCCCTCCACAGCAGGCCGACACCCTCTGGTCCCCTCCACAGCAGGCTGACACCCGCTGGTCCCCTCCACAGCAGGCCGACACTCACCGGTCCCCTCCACAGCAGGCTGACACTTACCGGTCCCCTCCACAGCAGGCTGACACCCACCAGTCCCCTCCACAGCAGGCTGACACCCACCCGTCCCCTCCACAGCAGGCTGACACCCGCTGGTCCCCTCCACAGCAGGCTGACACCCGCTGGTCCCCTCCACAGCAGGCAGACACCCACCGGTCCCCTCCACAGCAGGCTGACACCTGCAGGTCCCCTCCACAGCAGGCCGACACTCACCGGTCCCCTCCACAGCAGGCCGACACCCACCGGTCCCCTCCACAGCAGGCTCACACCTGCAGGTCCCCTCCACAGCAGGCCGACACCCACCGGTCCCCTCCACAGCGGGCCAACATTCGCCGGTCCCCTCCACAGCAGGCTGACAACCCGCTGGTCCCCTCCACAGCGGGCTGACACCCGCTGGTCCCCTCCACAGCAGGTTGACACCCGCTGGTCCCCTCCACAGCGGTCCGACACCCGCTGGTCCCCTCCACAGCAGGCCAACATTCGCCGGTCCCCTCCACAGCAGGTTGACACCCGCCGGTCCCCTCCACAGCAGGCTGACACCCGCTGGTCCCGTCCACAGCGGGCCGACACCCGCTGGTCCCCTCCACAGCAGGCTGACACCCGCCGGTCCCCTCCACAGCAGGCTGACACCCGCTGGTCCCCTCCACAGCGGGCCGACATTCGCCGGTCCTCTCCACAGCGGGCCTGCTCCCTGGACCAACAGGTGGGCACTGATTTTCAACACCTGCCTCATAGCGCTGGTTCTCACAAAGGTCCAGCTAAACTCTCTGCTTCAGGAAGTGTTTATCCATTCATTCTTTTTACCTTGCAGAAACCACCCGGCCTTTTAGAAAAATCTTCCTAACGGCCTTTCCTCCACAATGAATCTGTGAAAGAGGCTAGGGAAGGTCCAGGCTATGAGATATGCCCATGTTCCCACCTAGTGTCCTGCAGCCCCTGGTGCTCCCTGCACAGCTTTTGCCTGGAGTTGCTCAAAAGATACAGGATCTGGGGGCGCCTGTGGCTCAAAGGAGTAGGGCACTGGCCCCATATACCGGAGATGGCGGGTTCAAACCTGGTCCCAGCCAAAAAAAAAAAAAAAGTAACAGGATCAACTTGCTTCTCTATCTGCCCCGGTCACCTTCCAGCAGGGAGGGGGGTTCGTGTGCCGTGGAGTGGCCACCTTGGGCTGCAGTGATCTCCGTGGGCTCCCGCCTGGTCTCTCGAGTTTGTCTGCAAGCCTCCAGTGCATAGTGCTCATTTCTGCAGATGGTTTCCCACCTTCCTTTGACTCAGCCACAGCTCCATGAAGTGAAGTCATCTCTGTTCCTTGGGAGGGTCCCATGTGCAAAACAGGCCCTGTGGAGCTGTGACACACCAGCTGAGCACCCCAACCTCTGTGCACCTGAGTTTCCTCACCCACAAGATGGACAGGAGAACGGTGCCCACATCTCAGAGGCTCCAAGGAGTGAAGGGTCTGGAGTCTGGAGTGGCAGCTCCGTCACCACACAGGACATGCAGGGATCAGGCCCAGTAACTTGAAACCCCTGTCTGCTGGACCTTTGCAGCCAGCCTTCATCTCACAGGTCCAGCATACTCACCTTTAGAACATCTTCCTTCCAGGTCAGAAGGAAGGGAATTGATTATAAAATGCATTAATCACTGAGTTAGTCGACAGCCCCGTGCAAACAAGTGGAGTTTGAAGTGCTCTTTAGGCATCATTAGAACACTGGCATCAACAATGTCATCAGACTCTTCCCCATGAGAGGTTAGCTCCCAGGACAGATGAGGGACCTACCCTCCGCCCCAGCAGAAGAGTCGTCACTGAAACTGCCGTGTGGGAATCCGACAGCGCCACCACTTGCAAAGTAACCTGAGGTCGGGGTAGGTGGGTCCCTGGCCCGAAGCGCACGGCCGAGTGCCACCTAGTGCTGGTCACCAGAACTGCGCATGACACCTCTTGGCCTGTGTGTTCCTCCCTCCCGGGAGCATGAAGGCTGCTAAGAAGTTGTCTTTTGTTGGTGTAAAGTTAAAATTTAATTTTAAAGCAGAGATACTCAGTCAGTGTGGAAAATAGGCCTTTTATGGCTGTTCAGAGAGAGAGAGCCATGCTGGCTCACTCAGCCCTTCCTCTGTACCCTTAAGCCCCTGAGTCATGGTACCTCCCCAAGGTTGTTTAAAGTATGTTTGGCTTCTCACGGACAGTTGTCCCCAAACGCTTGGTTCAAACATTACCAGAGCTAAGCCTCCAGGGGTTGCAGGGGGTCCATGCATTCCAGATTCCTTGCCTCACCTTCTGGACTTTGGTTTCAGCAGACAATGTCTTACTTATCTAATCAGGTGCAAAGCAGAGTCGGGACCCTCCTTTCTCTGAGACTGGTGCCTCCCTCCTTATGGCTGGTTCAGAGGCCTGGTTCTCACTGATAATGCAGACAGATAAAACCAGATCATCTAAAAGAAACAATGGCAGAAACTCCACTGGGGTGGCGTGGACTGGGGAGAGGGGTTGAGGTTGTGGGTTTGCAGTTTCCTGACGTGTGAAGGTGACTTAGGGAATTGGGTGGGGGGGCAGTGAGGGCAGGACAGGTCTCCACAGTGTCACCCACCAACACTGTGCTTCAGAACTCAGCGAGCCATAATAATGGTCAGGAAGATGGCCCCAAAGTAGAAGACTCTGTGTGGGAAGGACATGAGTTTTGAGGGAGGCACAGCAGTGCCACATCCATTCACTGAACAGACGCGTGGAGCACAGTCTGGGTGTCCCATGCTGGGGCAGGTACAGAAGTGAGGCTGGTCCCTACTTCCGAGGCCTTGTGGCCTGTGTGAAATGCGGGACAGAGCCATACTCTGTGCCTTGACAGGAGCAATCAGGGAGCAGCTAATCCAGTTGGGGGTCGGGAACTGTCCGTCAGTCCCTGGGGCCCAAGACCTCCCCAGGTGATGTACCGGCAGCCAGCCGCAGCCAGGGCTGGGACAGGACACCCCTAGAGTGGTCCCACCCCAGTCCTGGGATCTGGTTAAACACAGACCTGACCCAGAAGCTGGGACACAGCCTTCCCTGCTGAGCCCCTGGGCACCCTGCTGCTCCCTGAGGCCCAAATCTGATGTTTTAGGAAGCCTTTGGGACAGCACTAGGTTATCAGTGGTATCCATGGCAAAGAGCAGAGACAAATCTGAAAAGCCATATTGGTGTAATTTTAAGTGAGTATTACTCCCTGTCAGACTCTTGCTAGGGAGTGAGGCTCATGTTCATGTATTGGAAAGACAGAGGTTGTTTTTGTATTATAATGTATGAAAAGGGAATAGTAGGCAAATAAAAGGCATTCATATCATAGGTAAGAACTTGGGAGCTGAGTTTCTCTTTAGTTTCTGTACAGAAGAAAGTTGTCTTTCGTGACCTCGTCTGGGGGTCGGTCCGTGCCAGCTCCCCTTCCCCCCGGCCCTCCTCTCCGACAAGAGTCACACATTGGGGAAGAAGCTGCCTGTGAGTTGTCTGTCCTCATGGAAGACAGCAAAGGTGCCACAAGCACTGTCCCACTCCCACCGACTCTGCACAAGCCACAGGGTCCCCAGGCAATGTCGAGAGGTGGGGGCGGCACTGGCGGGGCTTTGTCCTCACCCCAAAAGGACGCTGCAGTAGTGGTGGATACATGGAAATACCGAGCCTGGACTTGGTCCAGAACAAGCAGAGATGCAGAAATCTGTGGGAATGAGCAGCGATGAGATTCCAACCCCAATGACTTACCACTTCACACCTACTAGAATGGCTAAGAAAAAAAAGCTGAGACTACCAAGTGCCGACAAGGACGTAGGCCTCTCACGAGGTGCCGGCAAGAATACAGTGGTGCAGCCAGTCTGTGCCACGCAGTGGCAATGTGCTCCAGGCTTTTTGTTTTGTTTAATGAAATTGAACAGTTGCCATTTGACCTTGTAATCCATTCCTGGATATTTGTAAAAAAAAATATGTCAACACAACCACACACGATGTTTCTAATAGCTCAGTTCGCATTCACCCAACACTAGAAACAGCACAAACAGATAAACAAATTGTGGTAGTGGAATCCAATAAGTTACCACTCAGCAGGACAAAGGAACAAACTATGGATACACACAGCAGCTGGGGGACTCCCCAGTGCATCGTGCTAAGTGGAAGAGCCGTACTCAGACTCCAGACGGCAGGAGTCCAGACCCATGAGGGCCTGGAAAGGGCAGACGGCAAGGGTGGAGAACACCAGGGTCTGGCCGAGGTTTGGGGGAGGAGCGCCGTGGGGAACTGGGGGGAGGTGGAGGTGTCCGTGACTTCCTCACAGTGGGGGTCACACAACTCTGCATTTGTCAAAGCACACAATATAGCACCAAAAGAAGTGGATTTTATTTTATAGACATTTAAAAATAAAATCTTTTTTCAGAGGAGTAATAAAACAAAATAAATAAAATAACAGATAAGTAGGGTAAAGTCGAAGGAATGGAGGGGGAGGGAAGTGACAGTGGGGAGGCGTTTTTTAGTGACAGAGAATTTGGAGCTCTATTTAAAGCATGTCCTACTTGGGAACATTTCAAATAAAGATAACGGGAAAAGCAGCCCCGCCAGTCTCGCCCGTGACCGTATTTCCCTGTTGGCTGGTGGGTTGATGGCCTCTTTCTTCACAGCACAACCAACCCAATGAATGCCGACTTCAAGAATCTCTCCCCTTCATGTGGCTCCTGTTTAATCAAAGTACAAAGTAGATTTAACCTTGGTGCTGGCCCTGGTCTGTGCCAGAGATACTGAAACGTCACCCTGAAGACTGGAAGCCGGTTTGGTAATCTGGCTGCCGGGCTGGCCTCCCCTCTCGCTCCCTTCTGGGGGTGGCCTCCACTGGGCTGCAGGAGGCCGCTCCCCACGGAGGACCCCATGGGGCGATGACAGCAGGACAGAGCCTGGAGAACACGATCTCTGCTCAGAGTCACAGCACGTGCTTAGGTGTGACGATAACCTCAGAATACTGGTAAAATATTGGTGTGTACAGTTGGCACATGGAAATGAATCGCCTGCAGCTGAGCCCATAAATAATAATTATTTTTATCAGCAGTCATTTCATGATTTGGCACCTCAATCATTGCCGCCTACTGTAATTGTCACTCTCTAATCTTGTCAGTATAGGCAAGAGCCCCCTGTGCTGTCAGTTCCTAATGACACCAGGCTGTGTGACGGTGATGCCCTGGCCCTCACTGTGCTGCGGTGCAGTCAGGACGAGCACCTCCTCCTCACAGGGCTGCAGCTGCCCACTGGCCCCACCTGCACTGCCAGGGCCTGACCCAGCCACGCAGCCTGCATGTCCTGGAGAGGATGAGGGTTGGATGTGCGGCGAGTCCCTGGGGCAGCGATCCTGGCCGGCGCTTGAGGTGTTGCTGACTACAAAAGCACGGAGGAAAGAGAAGCTGTCCAGAAAGTCAACGTTCCAACGTGCGCCAGGCAAATCACATCCAGACTATAAAAACGTGGGCTAGAAGCCGTGGAGCTGACTGCCCCTGTGTCACCTATTTTTAGAACAAGAAGCAGAAGCTTCCGGACTCTTTGGTCCTATGGGTGAGGAATAGGAGACTGTTCATTTCTTTCTCTGCTTTAAAATTTGCATCCACTCAAGTCAAGTCACTTCAGGTAAGACCATGTGCTAGCATCTCTAAAACATGCGTCTATCCCAGATCATTTCAGAGAAAACCACGTGATACAATAGACATTAGAATTGCAGGTGGCACCAGCGGTTCGGGGAGGATTTGTGGCCATCAGGAGCAGTGGAGCCGGCAGCCCGGGGCTTCCCACACCCCAGGGTCTAATTTGGGCCTGGCCCACCTCGAGTTCTGCAGCCCAGGGGCTGTGCCCCAGACTGTTCTCGTCTCTGTCAGTTCCATGCGCAAACCGCCAGTCTCCAGACAGGGAAAGGTAGCTCTCGGTTTCTCCAGATCATTTTATTCCCCTAGCAGGCATTTTAACAAAGCATTTGATTGGGCGGTGCCTGTGGCTCAGTGAGTAGGGCACCAGCCCCATATACGGAGGGTGGCGGGTTCGAACCTGGCCCCGGCCAAACTGCAACAAAAAAATAGGACATTGTGGCGGGCACCTGTAGTCCCAGCTACTCGGGAGGCTGAGGCAAGAGAATTGCCTAAGCCCAAGAGCTAGAGGTTGCTGGGAGCTGTCACGCCACAGCACTCTACTGAGGGTGATAAAGTGAGACTCTGTCTCTTAAAAAAAAAAAAAAAAGCATTTGATTAAATGTTATTTTTAAATGTGCACTCTTCCTCCTTCTGTAAACATCCTCTGTTTTACAAAGGCATCGGCAGGGATGTGGGGAAAGGGCACCACCTTTTCCACAGCCCAACGTGCCTTTGACCTGTCTTCTGGGTGCTGGCGCCACCCACCCCCCCTTTTATCTGCTTGTAGGTGAAATATACTCAGGCATAATCTGCATATAATTCAATGAATCTTGATAAAATGCTTACAGCTGTACATCGATTACCAAAATCACGACGTTAAGCATATCCATTTCCCTGGAAAGGTTCCGGGTCCCACCCTCCTCTGGCCCTGGTAGCTGCGGGACTGTCCTGTGCCCCTGACTTTCCCTTTTCGGGATCGTCGTATAAACCAGACCAGACAGCACGCAGCCTTTTACGTCCGGCTTCTTTCACCTCACCAAGAGCCTGGCCACTGGCCTCCATGTCGCGCGGGACCCGTCCTTGCTCCTGTCGCTGACTCGTACTGCACCCTGTGCCGGGCCTCGGCTCGTTTATCCTTCCCTGACCATCTATACTGCTTGTGGCTTTTAGCTCAATTAATAAAACCGCTATCATCATTTCATAGCGGTCTCGGGGTGGACGTAGGATTTCATTTCCCTCGGTTCTCTCCTGGGAGTAGGATTGCTGAGTCCTGTAGCGGGTGGACGTGACCCTCGTAAGACACTGCCACAGTGTCGGGGCCGTGCCCATGTGCACCACTGCTGGCAGCCAGGGGGATTCTTGGAGCCCCACATCTTCGCCTGCTCTGGGCACCGCCAACTTGTTTTATGTGTATCAGCCGTTTATCATCCAGTTACCGCTTCCTGTGGATTTAATTTGCTTTTTCCTAATGACCAACGATGCCCAGGGCCCTGCGCTTATTTTCCGTCTATACACCTTCTTAGGTGAAGTGTTCAAGCCTTCTGCCATTTTTTCATTTGGTTTGTCATGTCCTTACTGCCGAGCTTGGGATGTTCTTTATTCTCGATAGAAGTCATTTGTCAGATTTCTGTTTTGCAAATATTTCTCCCCATCTGTGGCCTTTTTATTTTTAACAGTATATTTTGACAATTAAACTTTCTAAGCATGCCACCTTTAAATCTTTGCCTACTTCAGAGTTACAAAGAAACCCTATGGTTTCTTCTCGAAGTTTTATAGCTTTGGCTAATGTATTTAGGTCCATTTTGAGTGAATGTTTGTATAGGGAGCAACCTAAGGTGGAGGTTTATTTCTTTATACATGGAAGGTATTTACCTTATGTAGACACTAGCACCCTAATCTATTGACAAAAAGTTCTGGAGAGCAGAAATTCTGAAAGTCCAAATAATTCAACCCCTATAACTGGAATCCTTAATATAGAATAGAACCCAGAGCTGGGAGTAATGCTCCGTTATTATTTTAAATAAGAATGTATAGGCAGAAGGTCAGGCTCACCACGGGCTCTGTGGTGCGTGAAGCAGGCCACTGGAAGGTACCCATAGTGAGGTAACATGCCACAAATACCAACCTTCACATTATCATTAGCTTAGGATGTGCTACCAAACCATCCTGCCAGCGTGATCTAGAAACAGCTCTCAAGTGCCAACTCATCATCCTTAAGAACAATAAATACTTTTGAATTTTGACTGGAGGAGCTATTTTCCCGGATCCTCAAAAGGAGCCCACTTTTCCTTTTGGGAAATTTTACACATTTTCAAACGTGTGGCCAAGAGCTGGTAGAAATTAACTGGGAGTTAGATTGGAATCCCCGAGGGTCATCAGGAGCTGCAGCCTTTGGCCGTGAATTGTCTGCAACACTTTGCGGAAGGGAGGGAGGGAGGGTCCGCCCTGGGGAATGCAGAGGATGTGGCTGTCTGGTGGGCGCCTGTGCCCATAAAAGGTGAGACAGGAAGAGTCAGCTGACGAAGGAGAAGGGATTTCCTACTATTCAGATGCTGGCCCTAAGTCATGAAAGGCTCATTCTTATTCCACCAGGGAAATACTGCACTGTAGATTAGAAATCCTGATGTGCAGTTAAGCAGATTTTATCCTTGGAAACTTTTTTTATTCTTCTCAGATAAATGAAACCTTTTACTCCCTTCCCAAAGGAATATTTTAAGGTTAATAAACTATGAATGGAAACAGGTACCACCTCAGACATTTCCGTAGGCCCTGATTAGTTATCAATCTCCCTACGTGTGTCTGAAGGGGATTTCACATGTTCCCATGTCTGCTGCTTCCCCCAGACGTGAAATTCCCCAATTCATTTCAGAGTCTGACATCAGGACTCTGGAAGTGCCTCTGTCCCCGGCAGTGGCATCTGAGCAATGTGGATTTGAGTCTGGACTCGGCGTTTCGCCTTTCCAGACAGCAGCTTCCAAAACTGCTCCCACAGACTCCAGAGAGAAAAGCAGCGCTCACCCTCTGTCCTAACGATGATCAAAACGATCATGTCTTGTAGCTATTACTGAAGCATGAGGCCAAGAGAATTTTAATTCGAAACAATATTTAATCAACATAAATACTCTATTTCTCTCTGCCTGCCCCAGTAAGGCAGACCTTTCTTCTGAGGGCCAACCTCGTACTTAAGAGTTATTTCCTATTAAAAGACACCACGTCTTCCACCGAGCACACCAGGAGGGGACAGGGTGGCATTCACTGTGCCACATTAACCACACCCTGGGGAACAGGTGAAATGCGATTCAGGGGTTCTGGGGCCAGACCTGAGACACTGTGTCCCCAGGCTGGTGCAGACCTCATTGTGGATGTCCCACACTCTCAGGATGGGACACTGTGGATGTCCTCTGAGAGGACACAGTGGAACCCACCCTCTCTCCAGAGCTGTGTTCGCACACCTATTCCCGATGCTGACCTGACCCCGGCCCCAGTAATTTCCTCTCCAAAGAGTTCATGTCACTTCATGCAGCTGCCTTTGGGACAAAAGGAGATAACCCATTTTTCACATTTGTGACATGCTTTGTCCCTAAAAATTAGACAATTAAATGATACCTTCCACGATCCTGTTTCCGAGGAAGTAATCATTTATGTGGGTTGAACCGTGTGCTGGGGACCTGGGGGACCGGAGTAAGGGACTTGGTCTTGTGTCTCTTTCCCACGCATCTGCTGGCCTGTGAGAAACATTTTGTGGAAATACTTTTATCAAGGATACCGGAGGAATTTTAGGCACTTTAGAAGTTTAAAAGCTTTTGAGATTTATGCACAGACATTTAAACTAGACTCTTCCTCTTTCTGTGATAATTTTTATGTTTAAGGTCAGGAAGAGATGGAAATAACTCCTCCCGTTGGGGCTTCTTGGCTAAGGATGGGAGCTGGCAGTGATGGTGGTGATTAGCACAAAGGAAACCCCCTCCCGTCTACCTGACCCTCCCAGCTGCTCTTTACAAGCTCCAGACTTCCCTGACAGGCAAGACATCCTGGGGAAGCTTCAGGCCCTCATGACTAAAGTGTGCCTCACACACGTCCTTGGCCTTGACGAGAATGTACACAGCCCGGCAGTGCAGGGTTCACATTAGGGCTTCGTCCCGGAGGGCGAGGGCTCCTCACGTGGTCCCCGGCTCCCCAGCACTTCCTCAGCCTGGAAGCTGGATTGAATTTTGTGGAATATTCCATTCCATCACAAGTTCAGGATGGCGTATTCATCTTGACACCAGTTAGGATGGCCACAGCCAAAAAGCAAATGCAAACTCATAAGCCCTGGTGAGGATGTGGAGGAAGCAGAACCCCCTGCGCCGCAGGTGGGGATGGAACATGGCACAGCCACTGTGCAGACACTTGGAGGAGGTCAACAGCCCCAGCATGGAACTGACCTGGGATCCAGCAGTTCCACCCAGAAATATACTCAAAATAATTCCAAACAGAGACTCAGGCACAGACGCACACACACGCTCCCAGATGTCCCTGAGTGGACAAGGGGACACCCTGTGGTCTGTCCCTACCAGGGACCATTATTCATCCACAGCAATGAAGGAAGAACCGGCCCCCCCTGCAATGCTGGTGAACTTACGCGTGTTATGTCGCGTGAGCCCATGTGTGAAAATGTCCAGAACAGGGTCAGCCGTAGAGGCTGGTGGGGGGTGGGTGAGTGGTGATTGCTTCATGGTCCAGGATGTCCTTTGGGGTGGTAAAAATGTTATGGAAACAGAGGTGCTGGCTGCACAACACTGTGAATGTGCTAAAGTCACCAAATTATACATTTTTAAATCGTTTACGTTATGTGAACTTCACCTCAATAAAAGCAAAATGTGACATCATGCTTCAGAAAAGGAAAGAGTAGAGTTTTATTACGAACATCAGAGTTCCCATCCCAGAAATAAAGGTTAGAAAGAAGTTTACTGACAGTGAAGGAGAATGATCACATGCCCTGGCTGGTCACTTCCCGTCACAGGCAGCGAGGCAAGGATGCGGCTCTTCATCATAAAGGCACATGTGTTGGCTGGCTCTATAAACTAATCCCCCCAGACAGTTCCGTGGTTTATAGACAATAAAAATGATGGGACTATCAAGGAACATTTTATCCCCCTAAAGATGCTCAGTCTAAACACCAGCAAACTGTCAGTCTCATCGTGATCAGGGCAGCAGAGCTTCATGGCCCGGTTATTTTCCAGTACAGCCAAAGACAAAACTAAACTGGGCACAATGGGGAAGAACCATAAAAATCAGAATCAAATCCTATTTTGTTCCCCAACTTACAACAAGTGTAACATAACAAAACCACTGAGTGTTAGATAGAGTGAGCCTGGGCATGGCGTGTCCAGGGTCAGTGCCGTTCGCCTGTTACCTCTGTCCCCCCAGCTGGGAAGACATGTGGGGCCATACTCACCTGTATAATGTTCTCCAAAGGTAATTAAAATGCACCGCCTCGCAACTGCCCACTGCACTGCAGACCAGGACACCCCGTTTGGTGTTTGCTGCCCGAGGCCTTGAGTGAACTCTCCAGGAGCTTGTGGAGAGAGAGCTCCCTCTCCCTAAAACTCAGACTTAGGCCCAGAAGGGGTGCCCCCCAGAGAGCTTTCCCAGCTCACCTGGGTTTGTAGGGGCAGGACTCCCAAGCTGTGGGATAAATTGTCTTAATCACATCCACTGACCACAGTCTTAAGCACGCAGGTCTCTTCCACCTCAGAGAGTCACCTGTGCCCAGGTGACTGGGCAGGTGGGAGTCCCCACCCCATCTGTGTGGTGCCTCTGTGAGGTCACTGCTGCCCCACAGCTATGTGAAGCCTGAGCACAGCATCATGGCCCGTAAAGGACACACTTCTTAGCTGGACGCTTCCACAGGGCAGCTTCCCTGTAAGCAGCCCCTCCATCTCAGGGCGAGCCTGGAATTTGAATCGTCAGAGTAAACGGCATTTGACAGGTAAAGGTTGTGTGAATGAACAGACTCCCTCATCTGAAGAGTGATCAAGACGTACATCTTTTCATTTGGGCGAAACTGGATGATTAGAAATCAACTGTAATAAAGGAAATGCTTTCCTCAGTAAGAGAGAACCTTCGCCCCTCCTTTGTTCATTTTTAAAAATCTTTTGTTATAGTAAATGTATTTTTATCTTAAAAATTATATTTGTTTTTTGAATTTTGTACTATGGTTAAAACATATGCAACAAGATCCCTCTGTTAACCCCGTTCAGAGGTAGGTCCGTGCCTTTAGCGCGCTCACGTTGCCGGCGGCCTCCAGCCCCCAGGCCGTCGTCCCCACTTCCCTGCCCAGCCCCCAGGCCGTCGTCCCCACTTCCCCGCCCAGCCCCCAGGCCGTCGTCCCCACTTCCCTGCCCAGCCCCCAGGCCGTTGTCCCCACTTCACCACCCGGCCCTGGCAGCTTCGACCCTCTGTCTCTGTGCTTTGGTGTATCCATGTGCCTCACAGACGTGGAACCACACAGTTCCTCTCTCTGCGACTGGCTCTCGTCAGTCAAGGTGACATCCCCCAGGTGCGTCCAAGTTGGCGCAGGTGTGTCACTGCTTCCTCCCTGGGGCTGAGCGGCATTTCATCCAGAGGTTAAGCCACATTGTGTTTGCACACTCATTGTCCTGGGCGTCTGGGTCGCCTCCACCCTCCGGCTGGTGTGGGTAAAGCGCCTGTGACATGGGTGTGCAGACACCGGCTGGAATTCTGCTGTTGGTTCTTTGGGGATGTGCCCAGGAGCAGAGTTGCTGGGTCCTATATAGAGTCCCTTTCTGAGTTTTCCGAGGAGCCGTTGGACTGTTTTCCACAGCTGCACCGTTCCACATTCCCGCCAGCAATGCACATGCTCTGATTTTTCCATCGGCTCAACAACACTTTTAATTGGGGTTTTTAAATATAATAGTAGCTGTTCTAATGAGTGTGGACATAGATTTTTATATCTGTCAGAAACCCTTTCCTTTTTTTCTGTGTGTGGATGAAAGGAGAGATTTTCTAATCACTTAAACATCTGGTGTCATTTTGATATCTGGAATCAACATGTATTTCCACGCCTACTGTATGCATTAGATTGAGAAAAACAGATAAAATTGCAGAAGTTTGTTTGGATATTTTGTTTATGCTGAAGAGGCTTAAAAAGAAGCCAAGTAAGGTTGTTCTTTCGTCCTAACCCAATATTAACAGCCCACAATAACGTCACTTTAATAATTTAGGATAATTTTTTCACATTTAATATTTTCTTCTCTTACATCGATGGCTTCTTTCCTTAAGCAGAAATTACTTTGTAGCTCTTGGGCAGTAGCTGGTCATCTGTTTGCACGTAATGTTCTCTGACGCTCTTTGAGAATGAAAGTAACTGGAACTGAAAATGAGTATTTATTGTCATTAATTATGCAAGATGACCCTGTGTTGTTCCCACAGGGTCAACCGGGGCCAGTGGGCCCTCAGGGCTACACCGGACCCTCAGGCCTGCAAGGATTCCCAGGACTGCAGGGACGCAAAGGTGACAAAGGTGAAAGGGGCGCTCCGGGAATAACAGGACCGAAAGGAGACGTGGTATGGAACCTGTGGGTGTCCCCTGGCTTCGTGGGGGGGGGGCACCTCAGCCTTGGCTGAGTCTGTTTTCCTTCTTCACAGGGAGCAAGAGGCGTTTCTGGATTCCCTGGTGCTGATGGAATTCCCGTAAGTTTTCTGGAAGATGAGAATTTTAAAACATTGCGTGCATTCGGAGCAATGCATCGAGGACTTAAAGAAACATTTAGGAGACCTCCCTTTTTGTTTATAACTGGGGGCTATATGTGTGTAAATTCCCCCATCCAAACATTGAACAAACTGTTTCCTTTGTAAATGTCCTTATAGGCTTGGCTTCGTAGCCTTCAGAGGCTGCTTGCTAAAATTGGACGTTGTCTTGGAATAAAAAACTAGCACGGCATTCAGATATGCTCAGTACAGAGCCAGTCCAGAGATTCCACTGGGACTGCAGAGTGAGCCGTGTGTAAAGCAGCCAGGCTCGGACGGAGCTCAGCCCTGCTGGGCACTGGTGCCGCTGCTCAGAGTCTCTGCAGTAACCGCACACCAGACGAGAAAGACGAAAGGCAAGCTTTGCTCATGAGAAAATCTCAAAATGCAGCAAAATGTGTTTTTATAACCTAGTTTACTTTACTTCTTGTGGCATAAAAAAAAAAAATAAACAAAACAGCCTGACTCACAGCCTTCTTCACAGGGCCCATGAGCAGATTTCCCAGGCTTGGCTTCCTGGCCAGACCTGACCTCAGGGATAAATGTGTTTATCGCACTTTCTGACCCGCCCCACATCCGGCCACCACTGTCCTTCTAAGACATCTGCTCCGTGAGCTTCACACTCATGTACAGATGGCCGTGCACACGCAGGGAGGGACCCCCGTTCCCGGCTGCACAGCAGGGCTATCCCCACGCAGGGTGAGAGACGGGACTCGGGCGTTTTCTGCAGCTCCCCACCTCTGCACTCCTGTGTGGACATAGAAGAGGGCGGACACAGCAAAAACAAAGGAAGTCGTGTTCACCAAGACACGAGACCCACATGGCTGGGGACCAGAAGTGTCCCCTGGGTGATGGGATCAGACAGCAAACGGAGAAGTGACTCCCACATTAGTCAGAATCTTGAGAAATGAGCGGTTAGAGAATCTGTGTATCTTCAAGGTTAAACAAATTATGAACGTATTTTCCTGCTCATGGCCTAAAACTAAGTCATCTGTTTTTAAAGTACGTTTTCTTTACTTGTCAGACTGTCCACTAGTTTTGTCCTTAGAAACCTGAAATGTGATTTTAAAAGGGAGTAATATTATGAAGAAAAACCATAGGTCTCCTGCATCACATTTTCATTCATTTTCTACTCTGTATTCATTTAGTATCAGATGTAAATATCTCACCAATTAGGAAGAAAGTAATTATGGGGCAGTGATTGTGGAGAGTAGGGTGGGATCGTTTTCTGCAGAATCTTGGTGCTGCTCAAACATAATCTCTTTAAGCACAGAACTCCAGCGCTGCAAATTGAGTTAACTTAGACCTCACCTGCCATGATTACTCAGTGAATGCAGAGTCTGTGAGCCCCGGATAATATTGCTGTGATGTTCAGTAAAATCTCTGCGTTGCTTCATGGGGAAATGTACCTAGTAGGTGTTAAGCAAGGAGAGATGGGCATTTAGCTCAATGTAAATTGAATTTTTCTTTGAAGCACAATTTCAAAGAAAGATCAGATTGACATGCAATTTCTAGTGACTTGTGTCAGATCTAAGCAGAGGAAAGACCAGATGCAGGAAGGTAACCCAGGAGAAGAATGAAGAACTCAATGGTACACTTGAGCAGAAGCATCCCAGAATAATAAAGGCTGTGAATAGCGTGCAGAGAGCTATTTCCTCGAGCTCAATTTGAAAGGCTGGCTTTAAAGTCCCTCATGTCTCCATTCTGAAGGCCGTCAGAGCTGGTCAGAGAGCTCAGCTAGCGGGTGGAGAAGTTGTGCAGGCAGCGTGGGTGCTGAGACTCGCCGGGCTCTTCCCACAAAGTCTGTCTGATCTCTTGTCTGACAGCATCACTTCAAAGCCATGATTTAATATCCAGAGCAAAGGAGATGTGAAAGTAACAGAAAAATTCCACTTTTCTCATTGTATTTCTTGATATTATCCAGTTTATAGGGCACTGTACACATACTATATTTAACATTTTTCCAATTTCTCAAAGTAAATCTAATAGACATCTCGATGGCCTAAAAATCACTCTGGAAAATAGATTCAATTTATTATTAAGAAAACCAAAGTTTAAAAGAAAATTGAGTAATAATAAAACTTACATCCAAATATCTATTGTTTAAAGAAATAGCAAAATAGGCTGCAGTCATGTGGTCCATGAATTACAGATGATAGCAGAGGGGACCCCTGCAAGGCAGCCCGACATCTGTCATGTCTCCTCCTCTCAGACATCTGAGAAACCTGACATCCTTCATATTTATGTTTAATATCTAACAAGTAGTGTTTCCCTAGAAAGTAAAATAAGAGGAAATCAGTTATTTTAAACATGGCTAAGCCATCGATAAGATCGCACTGCAGATGGGAATGGCTTCTCTGTTTAGAGAGTGGGTCTGCCGAACTCACCAGCTAACATTCAGCTGAGCACAGCTGATAAACAGATCCCTGTTCCCCGAGAAGGAGCAAGCGGCGGCTACAATTTTTTAAACCTACCCTTTCCTACCCCTCTGAAGAGGCAGTTGGGCAATGAAGCGTGGCAGAGGAGACCCCAAGACAGTTACTTCTTACCAAAGCCTGGGTGAAATAGAACTTGACCTTGAAAGCCGTCCCCTGTTCAGAAGCATACCGTACCTTCACTTTTTTCCTTCATTCGTCCATTTCTGAGTTGGCTTTTCCTTGGATTCATGCCAGGAACATTGCGCTTACGAGTATCTGAAGGCTCAGCACTATAGCACAGTGGTTATAGCGCCAGCCACATACACCAAGGCTGGCAGGTTCATAACTAGCCCGGGCCTGCTAAACAACAACAACTGCAACAAAAAATAGCCGGGCTTTGTGGCGGGCATCTATAGTCCCAGCTGCTCGGGAGGCTGAGGCAAAGACAATCGCTTAAGCCTAAGAGTTGGAGGTTGCTGTGAGCTGTGACGCCACAGCACTCTACCAAAGGCAACACAGTGAGATTCTATCGCAAAATAAAAAAAGAGTATCTGAAACTGGTTTGTCACTAATTGCTCTTTCCCAGGGTCATCCCGGGCAGGGGGGGCCCAGAGGAAGGCCTGGCTATGATGGCTGCAACGGAACCAGGGGGGACGCAGGTCCACAGGGACCCTACGGCTCTGACGGCTTCCCTGGCCCACAGGTGAGTGTCCCCACAGCGCACGCCGGTCAGTTTGCTATAGAACATGTGTGGCGGTGGCCCATGCAGAGGCAAACTTGTGAAAGGTTTGTCTCCCGAGCTGAGTTTCCTGGGCCTCAGCCCAGAGGGTGCAGGGTGGGGCCCTTGGTCACAGAGGTATTCTCCGAGAAGGGAGAGCCGCTTCCTGTTCACTCAGTGAGGGGCGGGTGGGCACCTGCTGGCCTTTATCGCCTCCCACTCAGGGCCAGGCAGGGAGCATAATCCCCTGCCAGCTCTCCGGGTACCACCTTCCTGGATTTCGTGTCTCCTGTGTCACTTCTATAAACGTGAAATAGAAAGGGGGCTTGGGTGGTGGCGTTCGCTCCTGCAGCCTCCTGGGCATCGGAGCTTTCTCCTGTACTCCCGGTCGGTAGCAGCCAGTGGCCAGGTAATAGTAAAACTGAAATCAATGGGCAGAAACCTTGGTCAGATACCGGGGCTCGTGTCTGTAACCCCAGCACTCTGGAAGGCGGAAGCAGGAGGGTCACTTGAACTCAGGAGTTCAAGACCCTCATCTCTACTAAAAATGGGAAAACTAGCTGGGCCTCTGTGGTGGGCGCCTGTAGTCCTAGCTACTTGGGAGGCTGAGGCAGGAGGATCTCTTGAGCCCAGGGGATTGAGGCTGCTGTGAGCTAGGCTGAGTCCATGGCACTCTACCCAGGGTGCCAGAATGACATTCTGTCATCTTTATCAGATTAAAAAATCCTTTGTGACTGGAAAGTTAAGCTACATTCCCCAGCATGTATGATGCGGGAGTTTGTTTTTTAATGGAAAACCTTCAAGATAGCAGTAATTTGTTTTTTTTTTTTTTTATGATATTTTCTCATTTATTATATGAAAACATTCTTGATCTTTGTCTAGAAGTTTTCTCGTGACCCTTCGAATATGCACCACACATGTGATCTCACCCTTTGTCCATATTTTTAAAACCCTCCACCACCCTATTCCTTGTTATTTTACATAACCAGACTGAATTATTGCTTCTTTTTATTTATTTGATATATATATATTTTATTATTTTTTTTTTTATTGCTTCTTTTTAAAGAAATGAGTATAACACAGTGAGGGTAAGATTATATTAGACACATTTTCCTTTTTGTCTCAACTGCAGAAAGGCCTGACACACAGATAAAGCCTAGTCACATAAGAATGCTTTGTTCAGGGCCGAGCGTGGCTCACATCTGTCTTCCCAGCACTCGGGGAGGCCGAGGCTGATGGCGTGCTTGAGCTCCGGAAGTTTGAGACCAGCCTGAGTAAGAGCAAGACCCTGTCTCTACTAAGAATAGAAAAACTAGCCAGGCATGGTGGCAGGCACCTGTAGTTCTCAGCTACTCGGGAGGCTGAGGCAAGAGGATCACTGAGCCCAGGAGTTTGAGGTTGCTGTGAGCTATGAGTCCACTGCACTCTATCCCAAAGTGAAAGAATGAGACTCTTTCTCAAAAAAAAAAGAATACTTTATTCAGGAGACATCAAAGTAGGTTTTTCTTCAGATTGGAAGGCTCAAAGGGACTCAGTCCACACACAGGCCACTGAGGAAAAAAGTAAATGAAATCATTAGATTTAGCATTAGCAATCAAAGAGCAGCGCAGACAGTGGTGAGTCACAGGTATCCTACTGACGTACAACTCACATTTGTGAACAAGGGCATTCTACTGGGAGTGGGTAAATGTACCTGTTCCAGCTCATGCATAAATTCAACTTAATCCCCAAAGGACTAAAAATGGACCTTCCGGGCAGCGCCTGTGGCTCAGCGAGTAGGGCGCTGGCCCCATATACCGAAGGTGGCGGGTGCAAACCCAGCCTAGGCCGAACTGCAAAACAAAAGAATAGCAGGGCGCTGTGGCGGACGCCTGTAGTCCCAGCTACTCGGGAGGTTGAGGCAAGAGAATCACCTAAGCCCAGAAGTTGGAAGTTGCTGTGAGCTGAGTGACACCACGGCACTCTACAGAGGGTGATAAAGTGAGACTCTGTCTCTACAAAAAAATAAATAAATGAATAAATAAACAAAGTAAATAAATAAAAATGGACCTTCCATTTGATCCTATAAACCCATTACCAGGTATCTACTCACAGGAAACAAACATCATTTTACAAATGATGTCTCTACAAAAAAATAAATAAATGAATAAATAAAAAAAATAAATAAATAAAAATAAAAATGGACCTTCCATTTGATCCTATAAACCCATTACCAGGTATCTACTCAGAGGAAACAAACATCATTTTAGCACAAGGACATTTGCATCAGAGTGTTTATTGCAGTTCAATTCACAATTGCAAACATGTGGACTCAACCCGAGTGCCCATCAGCCCAGGAATGGATTAACAGACGGTGGCATATGTGACCAGGGAGTACTATTCGGCCTTAAGAAAATGTTGACACTTTACATATTTTGTGTTTACCTGAGTGGAGCTGAAACACATTCTTCTTAGTAAAGTAGTTCAAAAATGGAAAAACAGGTCTGGGCGTGGTGGCTCAGGCCTATAATCCCGACACTGTGGGAGGCTAACGCTGGTGGATCGCTTGAGCTCACGAGTTCCAGACCAGCCTGAGCAAGAGCAAGACCCTGTCTCCAAAAACAAAAAAAAAAGCTAGTTGGGTGGTGGGGGGCACTTATAGTTCCAGCTATTCCAGGGCTGAAGCGGGAAGATTGCTTGAGCCCAAGAGGGTGCTGTTGCTGAGAGCTGGGCTGAAGCTGTGGGTGACAGTGTGAGACTCTGTCTCAAAAAAGAAAAAAAAAAAAAGGAGAAAATATCCAATCTACTCAATATTAACATGAAACCAGTGTATAAACAGCTACAATCCCACACAAAAGAAAAACAGAAGTGTCGTCTCGTAAGAGGGAGGGGTGAGGAGGGAGAAAGGAGGAGAGAGAGTGATTGGCAGGTTCTCACCTAACGTGCAAATGTGAGGCTGTGAGGGAGTTTTGTACAACCCCTGGGTGAAGTTCAACTACAACTTGAATTTTACCTTAGAAATGAAAACAATGCAACCTGAATATTTATACCCTCATATTTATCTGAAAAAAGGGGGGTAAAGAAACCAACTGTGCATACTTCGAAAATTAGGCTACTCTAAAAACACAATTAAAGGCAAAACATGATTGTCAGAGGGACTTTACCTAATAAATGCAATCAGTGTAACCTAGTTTCTTGTACCCTCAATGAATCCCCAACAATTAAAAAAAATACAATTAAATTCAAGAGGGTGAGGGAGAAGGGAGAGGAAGGAGGGAATGGTAAGCTCTAACAATGTCAGGGTGTACGGCACACCCCCCGTGTGAAGGGTCAACTACAATTTGGACTTTGCCTGACCAATGGGAACTGTAACCTAATCATTTGTACCCTCATATTAATCTGAAATTTAAAAAAGATTTAGACTGTTTGGTTGATTGTTCACAAAGCAACAGAAGAGGAAGAAATTGGTTAGTTTTTTTTTCTAAGGCAAAATAGAATTTATTTCGGCCAACAAACCCATCTGTGTCAACCAGCAGGCTGCTCCCCTTCCATTTGCTACTTAGTGAAATGTCCGTAATTTATTCATGGCAGGATACACTTACACATCTGCAGAAAGATTACTTTAGCTTAACTAAACTGTCTTTGAAATGAAGTAAACCCATGAACAAGAGAAAAGATACAACTTGGGAGAGAGAGGGAGACTATGGATATACCAAGAGTTGTTGTTGGGTAAAACATAAATTCCAAAACCAAAGAATTTTTGTCCAATGGTCCATTATAACCACTGTTGTCCCTTGTCCATCATTGATTCTTAAATAAATACTCTAGATTTACATTATAGGTCTGTGTATTATATTGCACGTGCCTCTTGGTATGTTACTCCACATTTTGATTACCTTTTAAAGTATCACAGAAGCAAAGCTCTTCATAAATGAGACTATTTTAAACTTATTTGATCCTAGCCCCTCCCGTCTAATTCTTCTTCTTCTTCTTCTTCTTCTTTTTTTGTAGAGACAGTGTCTCACTTTATCACCCTCGGTAGAGTGCCATGGCATCACACAGCTCACAGCAACCTCCAACTCCTGGGCTTAGGCGATTCTCTTGCCTCTACTTCCCGAGTAGCTGGGACTACAGGCGCCTGCCACAACATCTGGCTATTTTTCTGTTTTGCAGTTTGGCTGAGGTCGGGTTTGAACCTGCCAACTCGGTATATGGGGCCAACACCTTACTGACTGAGCCATAGGCGCCACCCCCTGCCCATCTAATTCTGATAGTTCAAAGTTAATTGAACTTAAAAGTTCATGCCCATTAAAGAGATTGTATGCATGGTTTGGGATGTGGATTTTACAATTTTAATTAGAGTCTCTTTGATTAGTGTTTTGACTTCCTTCTTTCCAGAACATTCATCTCCATTAACACCCACTTGGTCTCCCCAGCTCCCCGTGACAGATGAGCTGCTGGGAAAAGGCTGAGTGTCCCTGAATGGAGTTGGTGACCAAAGCTGTAAGTCTTTCCAGCCAGTGAGATGGTTCTACCCTGGTGGTAAGGTTGCTTTTTCCTGACTTAAATTCCTCATTTGAAAATACTATGGGCCAGGCATGGTGGCTCATACCTATAATCCTAGTATTCCAGGAGGCCAAGAAAGGAGGATCGCTTGAGCTCGGGAGTTCAAGAACAGCATGAGCAAGAACGAGACCCTGTTTCCACTAAAAATAGAAAAGACTAGATGGGTATTGTGGCAGACACCTGTAGTTCCAGCTACTGGGGAGGCTGAGGAAGGAGAATCACTTGAATCCAGGAGTTTGAGGTTGCTGTGAGCTGTTATGACAGTATAGCACTCTACCCACGTGATGGAGTGAAACTCTGCCTCAACAAAAAACAAACAAAAAGTAAATTATTGGGCTAAATTTTCTCCTTTTAAACAGTTTCAGAATGTTGAGTAAGTGTACATATGTCTTGTTTACATACTTTTGGTACAGATTCAGCCAAAGTTCTGCATGTAAGCGTGCCCTTCACCCAGATAGTGTGCACTGTTACCCAATAGGT
Organism: Arctocebus calabarensis; assembly: GCA_963573935.1. Lineage (NCBI taxonomy): Eukaryota > Metazoa > Chordata > Mammalia > Primates > Lorisidae > Arctocebus > Arctocebus calabarensis. Next base: position 494 of record CAUYON010024796.1, on the reverse strand, counting down.
GTGAATTTCATCATCACTTTACTAGAAGATTTGTAAGCTTTTCCAGTCCTGGAGTGATAAACTACTTGATTTCTTGCATTATTTCTCTGTACCTCTCATTTTCCGTGTTAACTTAAATAGTTCTTTTTTTTTTTTTTTTATCTTTGCGTGCGTTTATCTTACCTTCACCTAGGTCAGTGGTTCTCAACCTTCCTAATGCCGCAACCCTTTAATACACTTCCTCACGTTCTGGCGACCCCCCCAACCATAAAATTATTTTCGTTGCTAATTTTATGGTTGGGGGTCACCACAACATGAGGAATTATATTTTTTTTTTTGAATTTTTTTTTTATTCTTTTTTTTTTATTTTTTATTTTTTGTAAGACAGAATTTATTCACAGAAAAGAAAGAAAAGAATACAGAAAACATTAAAGCATCTGTTAGAGGGAGAAAATTCTAGTGGGGAGAGAGAAGCTCTCTCCGTTTCTCTCCCAGTCTTTCCCCATCTCCTCCTT
>CAUYON010024793.1:0-43981 GCA_963573935.1 Arctocebus calabarensis | reverse complement strand
TAGAGTGCTGTGGCACCACAGCTCACAGCAACCTCCAATTACTGGGCTCAAGTGAGTCTCTTGCCTCTGCCTCCCAAGTAGCTGGGACTACAGGTGCCCGCCACAATGCCTGGCCATTTTTTGGTTGCAGCCATCATTGTTGTTTGGCAGGCCCGGGCTGGATTCAAACCCACCAGCTCAGGTGTACGTGGCTGGCGCCTTAGCCCGTTGAGCCACAGGTGCCGAGTAGGGCGCTGGCCCCATATTCCGAAGATGGCGGGTTCAAGCCCAGCCTCGGCTGAACTGCAAAACAGAAAAATAGCTGGGCGTTGTGGTGAGAGGCTGAGGCAGGAGAATCGCCTAAGCCCAGGAGTTGGAAGTTGCTGTGAGCTGTGTGACGCCATGGCACTCTATGGAGGCAATAAAGTGAGTGAAAAAAAAAAAGGTTAGCCTGGTTAGGGTAAACTCTGATATTTCGTCCATTAGTAACACTAGCATTCTCCCAATTTTCTGTTACAGTTTTTGTAACAAAGGAGTGATCGAGTTTACCATTAAAAGAGCTCAGCCTAAGAGATCTGAATCCAAACTTTGGTGGATATTTTCTTTGTTTTCCAGTCAAGTCAAAGCACTCTTTGTTGTCTTAATGATGCAGAAGGTATAATAGAAGTTAAACTGGGAAATCGTACATAAATAAAGCCTTAAAAATATATTATAAGGAGTAGGAAAATCACCTGCATCCATCTATGCATAGTTAACCCTGTTAACCCCTGATACATGTCCAAATTTGAGGTCTTAGTATATTTATTGATTTATAATTCTGCTTTCCTTACCTAATTACTGCATGCTGTGGATATTTTACCATGGCAATATCCAATCTTCATTCTAAAAGGCTTAGTATTATGTTGTGCAGCTACATCGTAAGGTTGGTTGGTTTGTTGTTTAATCTGTTTTTTTTTTTTTTTTTTTTTTTTTTTGAGACAGAGCCTCAAGCTGTCACCCTGGATAGAGTGCTGTGGCATCGCAGCTCACAGCAACCTCTAATTCCTGGGCTCAAGCGAGTCTCCTGCCTCTGCCTCCCGAGTAGCTGGGACTACAGGTGCCCGCCACAACACTGGGCCATTTTTTGGTTGCAGCTGTCATTGTTGTTTGGCGGGCCCGGGCTGGATTCGAACCCTCCAGCTCAGGTGTACGTGGCTGACGCCTTAGCCTGCTGAGCCACAGGTGCCGAGCCTGTTTAATCTGTTTTTGAGTCATTTTCGATACTAGCCAGGGTATTTTCCACCTGTCTCTTTCAAGGCCGGTTCCTATCCTTTCCTACCAGCCAGTGTATCCCACATTAATAGGTCAAGGGAATGTTGGATTGGCTGTTGTCCCTCAACTGAAGGCCACCATTCACCACTCTATGAGGGTCCTTCTCCTGACACCTTTTCTCTCTGGGTTCTAATAACCAAGTCCCTTCCTTCGATCCTTCTGGCCTGAGGCTTCTTGCTGTGACTAGCTCCCACCCTTTTTCCCTGCACTCTACCAAACTTGTATAAATAACCCTGTTACTAAACTCCCTCAGTTGCTCTGTTTAAATGTGCCATCTTTTTCCTGCAGGAACTCTGAGTAATACAGCCATTTTTAGGACTGTTTTTTAATCAACTTTAAACAAATGTAGTTGGCTGTGTTCAGAAGTGGTAAACATCATAAATTAATCTTCATTCAGGATGCTGGAAAGCAGGAGAAATTAATTCTTTAACTTGAAGCAAAGAGTAGGAGCCACAGCAGCAGAAATCATGGCAGGAAAGCATTTGAAAGTTTCTTCCACTCTTTAAGCTTTGAAAAGAGTGCAGCTAAAACTGTAACCAAAGGAGACATCATGCTTCCAGAAGAATCGCAAGGAAAAGTATTGCAAGGAGCAGTAGTAGCTGTGGATTAGGCTCTAAAGGAAAGGAGGAGAGAGTTAATCAGTTTGTGTGAAAGTTGAAGATAAGGTTCTTCTTCCAGAAGGCGGAGACATTAAACTAGGCATGATCACAGTTCACTGTGGCCTTGAACTCCTGAACTCAAGGGATTCTCCTGCTTCAGCCTTCTGAATAGCTGGGAGTAGAGGCACATCACACCTGATTTCTTTATTTTTTGTAGAGATGGGGGCTTGTTATGTTGCCCAGGCTAGTCTTAAACTGGCCTCAAATGATCCTGCTACCTTAGCCTCCCAAAGTGCTGAGATTACAGGCATGAGCCACTTGTACCAGCCTAGGATTATTTCTTATTTAGAAATGGTGGTATCCTCAAAAAGTATGCAGACTGAAATAAAGTACTATTGAAGTGGCTTCATATGAAATTGCCCATTCCTCTGAATTTCTGAAATCTTTGATTATATAAATAATTTCCATGTCTTTCTTTTATAATAAACTAAGGATATGTAAACTAATGACATCCAGTGTATCAAAAATTTAGTTTTGATGGACAGATATAAACATTGGAAATAAAAATAAATTAAAAAACTGGAAGCCTTTCTTATTTCCAGCTATAGGAAAGAAACCTCTTCTTCCTATACCAAGTTGGCAGTATTGTCAGCATTTCAGTTGTGTGCTCCTGTATTAAAATCTCCTTAAAGGTATTTTCAGACTGTCTCCTGCACAGTACACAAGTACATAGCAGCAGCAGTTAACTTCTGGAATATATACCTTATAAGAACAAAAGTAGCTTTCTGAGCAGATTGCAGTCTTAATGTATAAAAAGTCTGTGAGGTCGGTCAGATAAGTCACTCTCATACCTGCTTTTGAGTGAGGTTGAAATTTATGAACTAGAAAACCACAGAATGCCCCTTGTCTACTTAGCATAAACATTTGAGTCATCTAAAACTTGGCTAAAGGCTTAAATGATAGATTTGTGTTTTATAATCAGCTTTCATAAATATTAAACAAGTGGGAAGTGAGTGAAGAGCAGGCACATGCTTTGTGCGCCTTTTGTATAAGCTGAAAATAATTTCTGGTTGGGGATTTTGGAAATACCCTGGTTTTAACTGAAATAGTAGCTGAGGGGACCCTGGGCTTTTCAATCCTTGCTTGAGAAGTGAGGTGGCAGCAACTGAGAGGGTACCCTCCCTTTCCAGGTCTGTCCCATTAGAGCATGATGTCATCAGAAGAAGAGCTGATTGGTTCAATTCCGCAGAGGCTTTAGCTGCTTTTAACCCTTGGCATTTAGGTATGCAGCAGAAAGGTAAAGATGTAAAATGAAGTGATTTGAATTTGCGGTGATAATCACTAAACTTCCCGCCCATATTCTGTAGTAGGTATTATTCTTTATTCTGTAAATAAGCATGCTTTGTAGTTCTTTTGCTGAGCAAAGCCTACCCACTCTGAATAAGAATGTGACATTTTTTCTTCAGGGGAACAGATTGGAGCCTAGACTGTTACTGCTGGGTAGACACAGGAGTCACAACTTTTGTTCCAGATGAAACACTCTTTAAACTTCCACTAGTTTTAGATGGTCTGGTAAGATGGAGGTATTTTAATAATCTCACTTATTTTATAGGTAAGTCCTGAACAAACAATTTTGGCTTTTCTATCAGATAAAGTAACTTTTCGTTAGCCTACATTAAGTATATGTGCATTCCCATGGCCTAGATGCTAACAGAAGAAACACCATATTGTTGTGAGTGAGCTGGGGTTAGTCCTGGCATTGCATGACTAAACTGGTGTGTTAAGTGCTTCCCCCACAGCTCCCCTTGCTGGCCCCTGATGCCATCATGCCCCTAACTGGACCGCACACTGGAAAGCATAGGCATTGCTGGTGGGCACAGGGGCCTGACCTGGAATGTGCCCTTCCTGCTGCTGCCACTTCACTTCCCACCAAGGGGCCTGGGAACCTCTCCACTTCCCTTGTCTCTTCTCCCCAGTTCCTCCTTGCTGTGTCCCTGTTTACTCATACTCCTTCCTCCTTCTCATTTTCCCTTTGCCCTTTCTGTCTCCCCTTTTCTTCTATGCTCTTCCCCGTTATCTTTTTACTGTCTTACTTCTTTTCTCACTCATTTTTCCTTTTCATTCTTATTTTTACCAGTAGAATCATGGATTAGCTTTTCTTCTAGTCTTTCCTTTTCAACCCTTCCTGTCAGAGGGACTTTGCTCTTCTCTATTTAACATTTTTGCCAGTGTTTACCCATATTTACATTCTGTGCCGACATTTTTACCACGCCAACACCACCCTGTCTGGTTCCATTTAGCTGTAGTAGAGAGTACCATCAAGTACCAGGGAGGGATTTTGGTCTCTGTGAAATTGCCAAACAAAAGGAAAATGTCCTTTTTCTCCCCTTTTCTGTTTTGTTAAATTTTGTCTTTTTAATAGTAGCTTGGTAGAGGGGGTGGGTAAAAGCCTAGGTGACAGTGAATATGAGTGAATAGATGAGAAGAATTTGCTTTTTATTCTGTTTCATACAAATGTGGAGAATTACACAAAGAAACATTTTCTGGGATATTCTTTTTATGCTTTGGTTCTGGTTTTGTTTCTTCTGTTTTTCTAATAGCAGCATCAGTAGGAAACAGGCTGGCTTTATATTAAATACAGTTTAGGAAATATTAGTTCATCTTATATTTTTCTAAGTACAGTAGAACCTCCATAGTTGACCATCTCCCTACATTGACCACGTCCTTAAGTTAACCTAATTTTCATAGACTAGACATGCACCATGTGTACATATCACTACAGTAGGCTTAGTACCTTATGTTGACCACCTCCATATGTTGACCAGTTTGTAATAGTCCCTTGGGTTGTGAACTTACAGAGGCTCTATTGTAATTGCATCTAAGAAACAGTAGAGATGTTTTTATATCATCAGTAGTAATATAAAATTGAATTATATTTTTATTATAGTTATTCAGCTAATTTGTTGAGTACCTGTTCTGTTCTAGGGGGGACTAAGTACTAGGGATACAACAGTAAACCAGACAAAACCTCTTGCCGTCATGGAAGCTGACATTGTAGGAAGCTACCGGGGGGGACTGAGGATTTTAAAAAGATAAATACATAAAATTTGTAGTATGCTAATTGGTGATAGAAGTGCTTATGAGAACAACATAGCTGAGAAGAGGGATAGAGAGTGTGGTGGGGCAGGGATAGGAACTGAGGAGTCACCTAGGGAAGGCCCTCTGGAGAAAGACCCAAGGCCTCCCACACAGGCTGGGAGGCATGAACAAAGCTATTGGTCTGCTTTCTTTTCAATAATTTCTCCAGTGAGAGAAATTAGAATTCCATCCTATACTTATATTGTCTTACAAATATATCATACAAATTGGCAGTGTCTGTGGCTCAGTGAGTAGGGGGCCAGCCCTATATATCAAGGGTGGCGGATTCGAACTGGCCCAGCCAGCTACAACAGCAGTGGCAACAGGCTGTACAGGCACGTGCCACAATACCCAGCTATTTTTTTTTTTTTTTTTTTTTTTTTTTTGAGACAGAGCCTTAAGCTGTAGCCCTGGGTAGAGTGTCGTGGCATCACAGCTCACAGCAACCTCCTATTTCTGGGCTCAAGTGAGTCTCCTGCCTCTGCCTCCTAAGTAGCTGGGACTACAGGCACCCGCCACAACGCCCGGCCATTTTTTGGTTGCAGCTGTCGTTGTTTGGCGGGCCTGGGCTGGATTCGAACCCACCAGCTCAGGTGTATGTGGCTGGCACCTTAGCCCATTGAGCCACAGGCGCCGAGCCACACCCAGCTATTTTTTGTTGCAATTTGTCCGGGGCTGGGTTCGAACCCACCACCCTCGGTATATGGGGCAGGAGCCCTACTCACTGAGCCACAAGTGCCGCCCATGTTGGGTGACTTTTTAAACATGTATACACACATAGATATTTTTAAAGCTTTTGAACTCAAATAAAATGTTAATTTCTAAGAATTTCTCAAACTTGATTGTTGTCCTTCTTGTCATCCTGGGCAAAGATCATTAGGTGACCTCTGGCAGAGGGGCTGGATTCTCTTTGTACTAGGAAATATGTTTCTATAAGCTTATTACATATCAAATCAGAAATAAAATTTTAAAACCAAAATTATGGGGCAAGGGGAAGAGAACCCAAAATTATTAAAACCAGAAAACTGCCAGGAGTCTAGAAAGCAGGAGATACAAAGTAGGGGTGGGGTGCAGCTGACTTGGTGTTCAAAGAGTTGGGGGAGATGAGTCAGGGTATGGGCACCATTGTTCTGAACACAGAGGGTGCTGTGTCCTGAAAGGGTACTCACCATGAATAATTTGCCATGAGAACTGTGAGTCCTTCCTCTCAGCAGCCAAGCCATAGGTTATTATAACCAGTTAGAGAGTGAGATGCTGGTAGCCTCATACTCTGCCTAGGTGGACTTAATGGACATCAATTTAGAGGCAGCTTCTTAGACACCAGATACAAAGATGGTTTGTGTGGGGTCATACCTACACATGTGTGTAGATTACAGAGAAGTTTAATTTGTTTAGAGTTAAGTGGTATGTGGTCAAAATGGCAGTTAAATAATTACCTGGCTTTTATTACATAAGACTCTAGGAAAGCAATTAATCTGGACCTAACTTCGGATTCCTTTGGGATCTGTGACCCTCAGAAATAACAGAGTTGTTTCCTGGACCCCAGTGTTAGGCCAGCATTCTCAGAGATGTACTAGCTGATCTCAGCTCTGTGTTTCTGTTTGGTTTGGGGGGGGTGAGGGTACAGAGTCTCTCTTTGTTGCCCTTGGTAGAGTGCTGTGGCATCATAGCTCATTGCAACCTCAAACTCCTAGGCTGAAGCCATTCTCTTGCCTCAGCCTCCCGAGTATCTGGGACTACAGGCACCTGCCACAACTCTTGGCTATTTTTAGAGACGGGATCTCTCTCTGTCTCAGGCTGGTCTTGAACCTGTGAGTTCAGGCAGTCCATCTGCCCTGGCCTCCCAGAGTGCTAGGATAATAGGCATGGGCCACTGCTCCCAGCCTTCAGCTCTGTGTTTTATGGAAGGCTACGCTCCTTGCCTAGGGTTCCTTTACTTTCCTTGTCCTGCTTTCTTTTCCATAGTTGTTCCCTTTTAATGCCACCAAGTGAGTAGCTGGTGGGTGAAACAAATGCTTCTGGCCTGTAGATGCTGGGCAGGGCCAAGATGCTGATCAGATCCTTCCCAGGCATCTTGCTCTGTCTTGCGATGAGCTTTAATGACCCACTCTCTGGCGCCACAGGGCCCACCTGTCCATAACTCAAGGCGGCCTGTTTATTTGTCTGGGCAGGTGGAAAACTGCCTAAGCTCACTAGGAGCCTGCAAATGACAATTTGTCTGGCAGTCTGTTCTTGGCTGTCCTGATTTAAACAGGCAGTAAGCCATTGTAAACTCAGTTGAAACGTTGTCATTTGTGTAAATGTTCTGGTTCCTTTCCATTTTGGATCTAGTTATTTTCAATACAACTTTTCCCCAAACTACGGGAGTGCCTTGTGTTCATTTTGCAATGGGCATGCGGGCCTGGGTTTTGCTGCCAGGGAAACAGCTATGCTCTCTGACAGCTGGAAGGTGGATAATCCTGGAGAAGTTTATATACAAGGCTGACCTAGCCTTCTGTGCTGGCCCAAAGGACAGTAGAAAACACCCTGGAACTTTTTTTTTTTTTGAGACAGAGTCTTACTATGTCGCCCTTGGTAGAGTGCTGTGGCGTCACAACTCACAACAACCTCAATCTCTTGCCTTAGCCTCCCAAGTAGCTGGGACTACAGGCGTCCAATACAACGCCTGGCTATTTTTGGTTGTAGTTGTCATTGTTGTTTGACAGGCCTGGGCTAGGTGCAAACCTGCCAGCTACAGTGTATGTGACTGGCACCCTAGCTGCTGAGCTACAGTCACTGAGCCAACACCCTGGAACTTGAGTGCAGTGGCAGAGGAATAGCTTCCTCTCTTCATGCTGAATGTGAAAGATGGAGATCTCCCAACCCTAGTGTCTTAGGCTGTTCCTGTGCCCTGGGGGTGGGATGAGATATATTTGTCTTAACCCTCATATCTAGCTATAAGATAGAAACTTAGGCAAAACTAATCCTAGAAATAGAATTTTTATACCTCAGGAATTTTTTTAAAGGATTGTAATACTTGAACATATTTGAAATTTTAAAGGTACCAAAAACCATATAGTAAAAAATAAATCTCCCTTGTTCCCTATCTGCCATACTACTCCCAGTTCCTCTCCACAATTTTTACTATCTTTCTAGAAATAGTCTGTGTATATATAAGCATTTCAGACATGTTAGAGGATTCTTCCTTTTATGAGAAAAAATACTACCACCTTATACATACTGCTCTGAACCTTGCTTTTCATCATTTATTTACTTATTTTCTTAATTACTTAACTGATTGATTGATTGATTGAGATGGTCTCATTCTTTTGCCCAAGTTAGAAATCAGTGGCGTCAGCCTATCTCACAGCAATCTCAAACTCTTGGGCTCAAGCTGTCCTCCTATCTCAGCCTACCAAGTAACTGGGACTGTGGGCACCAGTCACAATACCCACCTAATTTTTCCGGTTTTAGTAGAGACAGGGACTTGGTCTTACTCAGGCTGGTCTTGAACTCCTGAGTTCAAGGGATCCTCCCACCTTGGCACCTGCCAGATGCCATGCCCAACCTTGCTTTTATCATTTAACAACAGTTTTTTGAAAATCATTCTAATTTAAGTATATGAAGAGTTTTCTTTTTTATTGTTCATAGTATTCTGTGGTGTGCATATACCATCATTTATTTTTAAAGTTTCCTGTAGACAGACATTTTGGATATTACCAACCTTTTACTGATTAAAAGTATTGCTGCAAATCTTTATACAAAGTCATTTTAAGATAAATTTATAGAAGCTGAACAGCTGTGCCAGAGTTTGTGCATGACGTATAAAGAAAGCCTATTTCTCTATGCCTCTCCAACATCGGACTGATCAGCTCTTTAAAACTCTTTGGTTAATAGATTGGTAGTGTTATCTTTTTTTTGCAGTTTTTTTGGCTGGGGCTGGGTTTGAACCCACCACCTCCAGCATATGGGACTGGCGCCCTACTCTGTTGAGCCACAGGCACTGCCCTGGTAGTGTTATCTTGATACAAGTTTTAAAGTAGGTGTCTCTTATGAGTGAGGTTGACATCCTTTCATATGTTTTTTAAAAGCACTATTTTCTTGGTTCTTTGTCTTTTCCAGTCTCTCTTTTTTTGTTGTTTTTGTTGAATTGATCTCTAATACTAATTTATAGCTCTTTATATTTGAAGAAATTAGCCCTTACAATCTGAATTGCCTTTTGGGTTTATGGTATTCTTGTGGTTTTTAACATGCAGAAATTTAGAATTTTTATATAAATAAATCTGACTTTTCTTGAATGATTTTATGTCCTATTTTAAGAAAGACTTTCCATACTCCAAAATGACCAGAAAAAATCTATTGCTGTCTATTATCTTTATGGCTTCATTTTTCAGGTTTAAATTCTTAAATTCGTGTGGAATTTGTTTTGATATAAAGAGTGTTAAGTATTCTGTTGATTTTTAGGAACAATTTGATCTAGCTCATATTCTACTTTCCAGGTAAGGAAATTAAAGTTTGGAAAACTGAAATGACTTACCTAAGGTCTTGGGGTTGATAAATGAGACAAACCCCAGTTGGAGAGACGTCTTACAAGTTTTTTTGTTTGTTTTTTTCGAGACAGAGCCTCAAGCTGTCACCCTGGATAGAGTGCCTTGGCATTACAGCTCAAAGCAACCTCCAATTCCTGGGCTCAAGCGAGTCTCTTGCCTCTGCCTCCCAAGTAGCTGGGACTACAGGCACCCGCCACAACGCCTGGCCATTTTTTGGTTGCAGCGTCATTGTTGTTTTGGCTGGCCTGGACTGGATTCGAACCCGCCAGCTCAGGTGTACGTGGCTGGCACCTTAGCCCGTTGAGCCCCAGGCGCCGAGCCAACATCTTATAAGTCTTAATAAGATTGTATTTAGAATATAGATGAGCTAAATTTTTGTTTTGGATTTAGTTAGCAATTACTTTTCATTCCCTCTTGTTTCAACCCAATTATTACAGTTCTATCATGCTTTTCCCCTACAATACCAGAAAAATATTTTGTCTGTGGTATGAAGGAAAGTAAATTGGAAAAGGGACCTCCTGGGAGAAGTCTTAAGTTTCCTTTTTCCTTTTTTTTTTTGAGGCAATTTTCCCTTTGTTATCCAGGCTGATCCTGGGCTTAAGTGATTTTCCCACTCTGTCTCTGTAGTACTAGAACTATGAAAGCCTCCATGCCCAGCCTTTTTTACTATTAAGACTTGAACACCTTCCCTTTACTTCAGTAAAAGAGGGTGAGTTGTTAGGTCTTTCTTTTGTGTCTTACAAGGTGCAGTGGTGATTTCCAGCAAATTCTCAAATCAAGAATTTGGGAGAAATCTTAGTCATCATGTAGTCCAACTCTGTTATGAACAAAATCACTTTCATGTTCTCTAAAAATGATCTAGCTTTTGCTTGGAAACCCCAGGTGACCCCCTGCTGTCTGCCATTACTTATGTGAAATCATGGACAAACTTTTTCTCATTTCTAGCTAAAATCTGTGACTTGAACCAGTTCCGATTCTACCTTCTTAGTGGGTCATGCACACTGTCTTCCATAATAATTTTTCAGATATTTGAAGCTGCAGTTGTGTCCTCTCATCCTCAAACCTTCTTGCTTCCTTGCCAGGCACCTCAGTTTTTTTTTTCCCTGTCCTCAGATGACTTGTTCTCAAACTGCTTCTGTTCTGGCTTTTCTCCGAACATCCTCTTGAAATTTTATGACATCATTACAGATGTTTGCCCATAATGCACATTGCACTATACATAATGATGAGATTTTACTTAGCACGTGGCACCTGATAATGCTTCATCAAGGAGTTTAATGTTCATCCTACTTCCCTGAAAAATTATGGGCTTAATCTGTGAGCCCAAATCAAGGACCATGTGCTTGATACTTCCAGAGCTGCCACACCCCCATCCGGAAGCCATACTAAAAGCTGCTTTGTGAAGTGGGGGTGCTTATTGCCCTTTGAAGCTTCTGCCTAGGAGATAGAACTCAGTCACTCCCCTATTGTGCTTTTTGGCAAAATCAGTGTAGATTTTCTCAGTGCCTCATCACATAATAATGACTCTTCCCACTCTCCACCTATCAGCATAATTGTGCTGTTAGAAATGAGTCCATGAGTCTTTCTTGGGCATTTTTTAGCAGCAACATGTCTCACCTTAATTTGAAGATAAAGATGCTTTTATAGCAATTTTTCATTTGAAATCAATAGGACAGATGAGGATGGGGAAAACTTGTATTCTAGAAATGACCCCAGCCAGGCCCTGTAAAGGAAAGCTCAAGCTTTGACCTTGACTCCAAACACTTCTTCTTCTCCCCCTCTTACGTCAGTCACCAAATCTCTGTCCTCCTCCATCCCCACTCAACTTCACAGGGTCTCTAAACCTACCTCTCAGTATTCTCTTGTGTGCTTCTGGGCTTCTCTGTTTCCTTCTGACTTGTGGCCACCTATTATGTTCCTAAAATATTTTCTATTACCCTCTCTGACTAAAAGGCTTCCTTGGTTCCCTGTTGCTACAGTACAAAGTCCAAACTCCTCAGTTTCTCCAGAGATTGACCCAGTGCTTCACTTCCTCTGTTTCTTTTTGTTGACATTCTACCCTTTGTTAAAGGCTCACGTAGACACCACATTTATTGAGATCCTACTCTGCGCTTGGCATTTTTCTTGAGGTGGGCCTATTGAAATGAAATCATAAAATTAATACCCAGCTTTTGAGGGACTTACAGTCTAAAGGGAGAGATAATAAACAAGTACAAACAAAAATATTATCCCAAATGAAAGTAAGTGCTCTTGAGGAGCTAGAGCAGAGTGCTATGTGAAGTGGGAGATGGGGTGAGGCCCCATTAGGTGGATTGGCCAGAAGGCCTCTCTGTGCAGTCATGTGCATTCAGGCCTTGGGAGACCAAAGTAGTTAGCCTGGGACACCGTAATGGGGGCGGGAGCCCATTTCAGGGAGAGGATGGGGTCAAGTCTCTACCATAAAACTTGCTTCCTTGCACTTAAGATTGCAGAGGCCAGCTCAGCGCCTGTGGCTCAACAGGCTAAGGCGCCAGCTGAGCTGGCGGGTTTGAATCCAGCCCGGGCCCGCCAAACAACAATGATGGCTACAACCAAAAAATGGCCAGGCGTTGTGGTGGATGCCTGTAGTCCCAGCTACTTGGGAGGCAGAGGCAAGAGATTTGCTTGAGCCCAGGAATTGGAGGTTGCTGTGAGATCTGATTCCACATCACTCTATCCAGGGTGACAGCTTGAGGCTCTGTCTCAAAAAAAAAAAAAAGATTGCAGAGGCCTTTCCTCTGGTAGCTTTTTCCTCAGGCACTAATGCCACACATTGCTGATATTGTTTTGTCCATCTCTCCAGCCAGATTTGGAGACCTTTCAAGGGTAGTAAGCACAGTTCTTTTCTACAAGCCCTCAGGCTTCCCAGCCCAAAATGGGCACTTAGAAATGTGAATGAATAAGGACCTCTGAAGGATGTGGAATGTTCTTTAGTGCTTAAAATGTCTTGCTGGAGGCTCAGCACCTGTGCCTCAAGCAGCTAAGGCGCCAGCCACATACACCTGAGCTGGCGGGTTCAAATCCAGCCTGGGCCCGCCAAACCACAATGATGGCTGCAACCAAAAAATGGCCGGGCGTTGTTTGGGGCACCTGTAGTCCCAGCTACTTGGGAGGTGGAGGCAGGAGACTCGCTTGAGCCCAGGAGGAGGAGGTTGCTATGAGCTGTGATGCCACGGTACTCTACCCAGGGTGACAGCTTGAGGCTCTGTCTAAAAAAAAAAAAAAAAAGTCTCTCCAGAGAACTCAGGGTTTGGATTGCTAAAGATGTTACTGCACTAGGACCTAAGTAGATATCTTTCTTTTTCTTCTTGTAGGTGATATAATAATTAGGTCCTTTTCCTTCACCTCTTAAATTTTGAATTTTCTTTTTCATTCTCTAATAGTAAGTAATAGCCCTTTTATGCCACAACTGAGGGATTCTAGAGTATTCAGAATAATTTGCTTCACAGATTTGTTTAATGAATTACTTTCTTACTCCTATATTTTAAAATTTTTAAATATCATTTTGCTGGAATATATGGTTTAGAAAAGGGAGAGGATGGAACTTTACATTTTATTTATATGTTAAAAGATAAACCTTTGTATCTTTTCCCTCCAAAATATTAAAGGGACACATATATTTTTGTTACATGAGTGGCTTTTGTAATGCTTGAGTCAGAGCTTTGAGTGTGCCCCATTATCTGAATGGTATGCATTGTACCAATTAGGTAGGTTTTTGCCCCTTACTTCCTCCCCCATCTACCCAGATATGACATTTAAACGTTGATATTAAGCTAACTCAACTCATTGCCTGCTCCTCCCTCATACATAAAATAGTTAGCATTTATTTTTAAAATGTGAAAATGGAATCCTTCTTACTAATATTACAGTGTGTTAATGATTCTTTCTGCTTTCAAGTGTCATATATGCAAGTCAAAACCAGAAATAGGTTCAGCTAGTTCTTGACTGCTAATCTTTTAAATTAAATTGAAAGAAGAAAAGAGCCAAACCAGATACAGTATATTTAAGTAAAAATATCAGCTCCTGCCCAGATAATTCCATCTGTCCCCCTACGTCTCTAGAAGGACCTGCTATAGTAGAGCAAATGCATAACTAAACACATTCTCAGCTCGGTCCGTGTGTTTAAAGCCATTTGGAGGTTTTATGGGCACTTATTTCATAGAGCAGACTTAGCGTCTCTGATATATGATACTGGTGGAATTAATTTGGTTAAAGAAGAAATTTTCCAAAGCTGCCTTTTGTAAAGTCAGAAATATTGCTGCTGATCCAGAAATAAGGTCCTTGATGGGTCTCCCCATTGAGGTATTAACCCAGAGGTCTGGCCATACTCCAGTTCAGATAACGCTGTTTCTCTGTGCTAAATTCCTTCTGAAGGTTCAATTAAATTTGGCCTTTTTTCATCCTGGGCAGCAACTCGAGGACTGCCAGTTTCTAAGGCTGGCGCTTAGAGATGGATGCAGTTGTTTTACTGCTGACAAAAATTTCAATGTAAAATCTCCCATGCCCTTGAGGATGGAAACAGAGATTGATCACAATGAAGACTGAATCTATTGGTCCTCATGCAGAGATGCATTAACATTTCTCTGTGCTGTGAAAGGGGATCACTTCCCCAGGTGGACCTCAGCAGGATGGATCAGGCAGGATCAAGCTCGTTCCTCAGAGGGAGCTCCATGAGGTATTTATTTGAAGTCACCAGTGGTGTTAACACCAGTTCCTTTGTCGGTCATTCCACAAAGCGGCATTTACTGAGCACCCACTATTGCTGGGCTGTCTACTGCTTAAGTGGCTATATGAGAACATAATTTTGCAGGTTAGGGTTACTGTTCACCTTTGACCATGTATGTATCTGCCATGAGTTGCTTAGAGGTATACACATACTAGTTTGCACCCTTGGTATTTATTCCTTTCTGTGCTTATTTTTGCTTTTTCTTTTCCAAGGAACAGCATGCTTGTGTTTATTTCACTGCACTGATCCATCGCTAAATGTATATAAGCTTTTATGGGTAGTTTTCTATTTTGACATCACAATGAGTGTTTTGGTTCTTTTCTCTCTGAATGTTTATTTCCCTTTCTAGAGTCAAACCAACATGAAGACACATTTGGAAAGTGAATGGCCCCATCCAGACCCTGTTTCTCAGGGACATACCAAGTGGCACTGGGGAGGTCACTCACTGACCAGAGTGTCTGAAACAAGTGAATTATAAGATTCCTGGGCCCAGACCAGGCCTGTGGGGAATTCTGCCTACATTTGGTGAATGCTGTGTACCCCTGTCAAGTTTGTACTGTGCTCTTTATTTGCTTTAGTTTAGACAATGCCTCTTACTTGGATTAATTAAAATACATGTCCAAGCCTTGGTAGGCTTGCTATTACTCAGGCCACTATCATTGCATCCATTTGTGAAATTTTATGCAATTAGGTAATTGTGTCTGTATTTTAGTGTTGAGCTAGAAAAGGAAATGAAACATCATAAATCTGAAGTGAGCTTGGTCAGAGGCAATCAGATCTACAAAAATGAATCTAAAGGGCTCAGCACTCATAACACAGTGGTTACAGCACAAGCCACATACACCAAAGTTGGTGGGTTTGAGCCCGGCCCAGACCAGCTAAACAACAATGACAACTGCAACAAAAATATAGCCAGGCATTGTGGCAGGCGCCTGTTGTCACAGCTACTTCGGAGGCTTTGGGAAGAGAATCACTTAAGCCCAAGAATTGGAGGTTGCTGTGAGTTGTGACACCACAGCACTATACCAAGGATGACATAATGAAACTCTGTCTCAAAAAAAAAAAGTGAGTCCAAAGAAAGGAAGCCCAAGCTGAGGGATGATTGATATCTGTGACATCACAAAAGAATAAATAGGCTAGGTACAGCCTTGACCCAGAATCCAGCATTCTGAGCTAAAACACAGACACAAAATCTTAAAGGTGGTATTTTAGAACAAATAAAGGAAACAGCTCGTTTGAGACTGGTGGTAATAAGCCTGTGGGACTCATTACTCTGTGAGTAGGTGGAAAATGTTGGTTTGGGAACAGTCTCGCCTTGCATAACAGGCCAAAAGGCTCTGGCTGGCCTCCCTGGAGCGCTCTTCTCAGCCACACTGCCATTGGATAACCAGGTTGGCAGGGCCCATGTGCTTTACTCTCTCAGCCAGTATTTACTAGATGCCAATTATGTATCATGGTGCATGATAGCACCAGTCATGGTGCTGGGTGCAGAGTGTAGAGTTAAAGAAGACAGTTCCTTCTCTGAGAGGGCTACCTAGGGAGAAGTTGAGTGGCTCCTGAAATCTACATAGAGGGCTTAAGAACCGCAGTCTAATTGAAAGTTGGGGTGAGGCACTTGTCTCAATGGTATGTTTTACTATTTTTTTCCTAAGTTTTATCTGTTAGATTAACAAGAAGAATTTCCTAAATATCTTTATTTATACATGAAGTAAGACTGAGAAGATGTTTTACTTTTATCTGGGTTGGCTTGGCAGAAGGCTGAGCTGATAGTTGGGTAAATGTGCCCCACTCTCTTGGTTCCCCTCGATACCTCCATCTCTGGCTTCTGTCTCTTTTTAACCCTCTTGTCACAGCGATATATTGATCCTAGGCTAGATGTTTGTTATAACTGAATTCTACCTCAAGTCAGCTGCACACTGATTGCCAACCTTCAGCAGTTAAAAATCAGACAGCCTCACTTCTCAGATCCACAGTTAATCTGTTGGTCACTCCTGGCTATCTGTAAATAAAATAAGAGTGTTTCCTGTAGCTTCCCTGTAGGTAAGGTTGGTGCTTGTTGGCTTCATTCAGAAGCCATGCTTCTCAGAAATAAAGACCACTATCATCAGCAATTGCCCTGCACAAGTGACTACCCCTCCTCCCACACCTTGCCTCCTACTTTACATTCAGAGCAGGAGAACTATTAGCACAAGGTTTATTTGAAATCCCAATCGAGGAGGTTATCACAGCATCCATAATTCTAGTGAGTGGGTCTAGTTTTCCCTTTAACAGTTGGAGTGATTAAATGTCAGAATATATTAGGGGAGTACCAATTATGAACATGGATTTCATGCTGGGTGCTTTTACATTCTTTGGTTGGTATTGGGCATAATATTAACTTACCTTGGCAGCACCTTTAATTGGGGCATTTCTTGAATTAAACTGGACTCTGAGCAGCCAGAAGGGTCTCAGGGCCAGGATTGTTGCCAGGGCTTTACCCGCCTTGTCATAATTGGCCTGTTGGGGCATCTAGGCTCTTACTCATATTTGACATTGCGCTGCCTAGAAAGCTAGGCAGATTATTTCTGCTTTGGGCTGTGATGCTGCTTTGATTTTCATTGTAAAACATCAGAGCCACAAAGTTCCCTATAATGAGTTCTCCCCTTTACAGGTTAGGAAATTGAGGCCCATGGAATATGTGACCTATTCAGTGTCTAACAAGAGCTTTGACAGCACCTAAAACCTTTGTTGCCTAGCAACGTCTTTGGCACACACTGGACACTTGATACCTGCTTGTTGAATAAATGAGCAAATCCACGTCTCTTGAGATTTGTCTGAGTAACAGTCAATTTTACCTTTTTTTAACTGTCAGCATACCAAATCTGGTTTGGTTCAGTGGCTAACTTAGAATGGTAGAAAATTTACCTGCTTTCTTGAAACAGTACACAGACTGATTAGCCTTTCATTTTTGCTAATGCCAACTGGAAAGTTTAACCCTGCAGCTCTTCTTTTCTCTCATTTGTGATACTTTAAGCAGTGGTTCTCAAAGTGTGATTGCAAAGCAGCAGCATCACCTTCCTCTGGGAATTCTCTCGAATTAGAAATAAAAAGTCTCCTCTCCTTTCTGAATTAGAAACTCTGGGGCTAGGGCCCAGCAATGTTTTTTGGTGGTGGTGGTGGTGGTGTTTTTGAGACAGAGCCTCAAGCTGTTGCCCTGGGTAGAGTGCCGTAGCATCACAGCTCACAGCAACCTCCAACTCCTGGGCTCAAACGATTCTCCTGCCTCCTCCTCCCAAGTAGCTGGGACTACAGGCGCCTGCCACAATACCCAGCTATTTTTTTGTTTTTGGTTGCAGCCATCATTGTTGTTTGGCGGGCTAGGGCTGGAGGGCTGGATTCGAACCTGCCAACTCAGGTGTATGTGGCTGGCGCCTTAGCTGCTTGAGCCACTGGCGCCAGGGCCCAGCAGTGTTTTAACAAGCTTTCTAGGTGATTGTCATGCAGCCTGAAGTTTGAGACCACTGCTTTAAGCACTAAGTCCTAACAGTGTTCCCTCTACTCAGGAACAGACTATACAATGTAAGCACCCAGTTGCAAACTCAAAAGAATCAAGCATAGAGTTGCTTAACACTAGTAATCAAATAAAATTTAATGCAAGTTTTATCTGACATATTTAATATATACATAGTAGTTATCCTGCCAGTAGTAATAAGGCAAATGAAAAGTGATTCATATAAATGGTTATTATGGGTATTACCCAGGCAAGTGAAATTTTTATAGTTATTTTTCCCTTATTAGCTTTCTAGTATCTGTAAGCAGCCATACCATTAGTGATTTCTCTAATTACACAGATGTACATTCTTCAGACACCCACAGAGATACACTCATCCATATTTGAAATTCTGGCTCTAATTTCCCAATTATTGGGGGGCCCTATGACTACCAATCTTAGGCTGAGTTCCCTCAAAAGCAGTATTTAAATGCAAATAGTCTTATTTGGGGAATGATCCCAGGAAGCACTGGTAGGGGGGGAGGGGGGCGGGAGAAAAGAAACTAATAAAGGTTGTTATCAAGCATTAGTTACCACTTGGGCCTTGGGGCTCAGACCTCCTAGAAAGCTCCAGGCAACTCAAAGTTACTTAGGGTCCAAGGAGCAAGATTATTTATTTACCATTTCCTGTCAGTCTGGGTGAGAGCTGCTGCCCTGGTGGGAGCAGGGGCAGAACATCAATCCCCTGGCACTTAAATTCTAATCTACCTGGTATACAGGCCTGGGAAACTCCTCAGAGAGTCGCAGGTCCTTGCATTTGGATCCTAGTAGATTTGCAGTCTTAGAAATGAGTGCCGAGAGCACATAGGTAGATACTGACGGGCGTCTGCCCTTCGCCCATCAGCTTCCTCAGGCTGAGGCTTCTCAGACTTTCTTGTGCGCACTGTCCCCTGTGCCCAGGTCATGCAGGAGCACTACTGCTGTATTGGCATAGAAGGGTTTATACCTGAGGTCTCTCTGTTCTGGAGGGGTGTGGGCAAGCAAGCAGCTGCCAAGGGTGGTGGCAGGAGATAGGGGATAGTTTTCCCTTTAACAGTTGGAGTGATTAAATGTCATAATATATCAGGGGAGTACCAATTATGAACATGGATTTCATGCTGGGTGCTTTTACATTCTTTGGTTGGTATTGGGCATAATATTGACTTACCTGGGCACTGTGGGAGTAGACTCTGGGTCTCAGGGCCAGGAAGTGGATAGATGTAGTGAACGAAAAAACCTGGGGCACATAGAAGGCTGACTTTAGGTCTCATGGCTGTGGTGGAGAACAAAAGGAAAGCAGGGAGACTGATAAGAGGCAGAAGCAAAACTTAAATTTCTTTTTACTTTTTTTTTTTTTTTTTTTTGTAGAGACAGAGTCTCACTTTATCACCCTCGGTAGAGTGCCGTGGCGTCACACTGCTCACAGCAACCTCCAATTCCTGGGCTTAAGCGAGTCTCCTGCCTCAGCCTCCCGAGTAGCTGGGACTACAGGCGCCCGCCACAGCGCCCGGCTATTTTTTTGTTTGTTTTGCAGTTCGGCCGAGGCCGGGCTTGAACCTGCCACCTTCGGTATATGGGGCTGGCACCCTACTCACTGAGCCACAGGAGCCGCCCTACTTTTTTTTTTTTTGAGACAGAAAAAGGTAGAGTGCCGTGGCATCACACCTCACAGCAACCTCCAACTCTTGGGCTTAAGTGAGTCTCTTGCCTCAGCCTCCCAAGTACCTGGGACTACAGGTGCCTGCCACAACACTCAGCTATTTTTTTTGGGGGGTCATTGTTGTTTAGCTGGCTCAGGCTGGGTTTGAACCTTCCAGTCTTGGTGTATTTGGCTGGCACCATAACCAGTGTGCTACGGACACTGAGCCCAAAACTTAAATTTCTTGCCAACTTACCCCTTCCTCCAACTCCAGCCCCCACCCACTGTCATCCTTCCCACTGTTTGCTTTTTTCTTTTTTTTGAGACAGAGCTGTCACCCTGGATAGAGTGCTGTGGCATCGCAGCGCACAGCAACCTCCAATTCTTGGGCTCAAGCAAGTCTCCTGCCTCTGCCTCTGCCTCCCACATAGCTGGGACCACAGGCACCCGCCACAATGCCCGGCCATTTTTTGGTTGCAGCCGTCATTGTTGTTTGACGGGCCCGGGCTGGATTCAAACCCGCCAGCTCAGGTGTACATGGCTGGCGCCTTAGCCCGCTGAGCCACAGGCGCCGAGCCATTCCCACTGTTTTCTAGTCTGTCCAGGCAGCAGAGAACTGTCAGAAGCTGGCCAGGCTGGGAAGAAAGGAAGCTTTATGCCAGGCCTCCCTCAGGCTGGGGCCCTCAGCACATTGCTTGCCCACTTTGTGAGGATGGGGAAACCGGATTGTTGCATTCTTACTAAGGTAACCCTTTACATGGTTTTGACTGGTCCACACTAGGAGGAGAAAATTAAGGACAATGAGGAATGTTGTGGTGCTGGTGGTATTTGGTTACCAACTGCCTTTATTCTGATTCTGTTCATCTCCCCCCCCTTTTTTTTTTTAGAAAACGAAAGAGATAATTTTCATGTTCATTTCTAAATTTTTTTTTATTCAAATTTATTTTGAAATAATTGCAGATTCACAGGAAGTTGCAAAAATAGTACAAGAGGTCCTTTATTCAGTACCCTTCACCCAGTTTCTGCTGATAGCAATATATTATATAACTCCAGTACAATATTGAAACAGGGAAATTGACTTTGCAGTAATCCACAGAATCTAATTCACAGTTCACAAATTTAACATGTACTTGTTTGTGTGTGTGTGTGTAGTCCTTTGTATTTTAATCATGTGCATGTAATCACCACCATAATCAAGATTTAGAACTATTTTATCATCACAAAGATCTCTTTCTTGCTACCCATCTTGTTAATTATAAAAGTCCTCATTTGCGGCTCGGCGCCTGTGGGTCAACGGGCTAAGGCGCCAGCCACGTACACCTGAGCTGGCGGGTTCGAATCCAGCCTGGGCCTGCCAAATAACAATGACTGCTGCAACCAAAAAATGGCCGGGCATTGTGGCGGGTGCCTGTGGTCCCAGCTACTTGGGATGCAGAGGCAGGAGACTCGCTTGAGCCCAGGAATTGGAGGTTGCTGTGAGCTGTGATGGCACAGCACTCTATCCAGGGTTACACCTTGAGGCTCTGCATCAAAAAAATAAATAAATAAATAAATAAAAGTCCTTATTTGCTGTGATAAAAAGTTCACAGCCTTATAACATTCCCGTTCCTCTCAATTGTAGGGAAATGGCCCACAGACTTGCCAAGTTTAGGGACCACGCCAGGTGTCTCCCTGTTGAAGTGGGACAGTGCAGTGCCCTGCATAGAATAGCCATTCTTCTGAAAGACGTAAGTGCACCTTTCTCCCAGAGATGTGGAGAGGGGAGTCTTCGGAAGCTTAATTTTCCTCAGGTCTTTTTTCTGTATGGTTCAGCCCTTTGGAAACTAAAGTATTATATTAGTTCAGGTGCTGTAACAAAATGTACAACAGACTTCTATTTTTCACAGTTGTGGCCACTGAGTAGTTCAAGATCAAGGCACTGGTCAGTTTGCCTCTTGGCAAGGGCCCTTTTTCTGGCTTGCAGAAAACTGCCTTCTCACTTTGTCCTCACATGGCAGAGAGCCAGTGCTCTCACCTTCTCTACTTATGAAGTCTTCCCTACCCCATGACTTCATCTAACTCTAGATACCTCTCAAGGGCCCACTCTCTAGATATCACACTGGAGGTTAAGGCTTCAGCATGTGAATTTGAGAACACAGTTCAGTCTATAGCAAGTCTCTTCCCCAAGGACTGCCCTGTATTCTGCCACTTCTTCAGTTGCAAAATCAGTGGGACATCTTATCAGAGGCAATGAGCAAGGTTTAGGCCCTGCATTGCCAGCTCCTTACCTTGTTTAAATTATTTAACCTGTCTTGGCCATAGTTTCCTCCCTTGAAAAGCTGAGAGATTCATGTAGGTAAATAAGGTCTCTGCTTACTGAATGTGCAGCTTTCTGCCTCCTGTGGCCCTTGTCTTCCTGTCCCTCCGTTTTCAACAACATGGTAGTGAGAGCCCCTAACGGCTGAGTTGGTTGGTTCCTTTACCAGCTGTTCTTACTTATTCTGATTTATTGGCGCAATGGAGGTGGGGGAGGCTACAGGTTTTGTACTTTATAGTTTTGAGGGTTTTTTTTGTAGAGACAGTCTCACTTTATCGCCCTCGGTAGAGTGCCATGGTGTCACACAGCTCACAGCAACCTCCAATTCCTGAGCTTAGGCCATTCTCTTGCCTCAGCCTCCTGAGTAGCTGGGACTACAGGCATCTGCCACAACGCCTGGCTATTTTTCTGTTTTGCAGTTCAGCTGAGGCCGGGTTTGAACCCGCCACCTTCGGTATATGGGTCCAGCGCCGTACTTGATGAGCCACAGGCGCCGCGCTGTACTTTATAGTTTTGACGAGAGCCATCCTGTTTATTTCCAACTAAATAGGAGCATAGTTGAGATTCTGATGCATGTGCACAGAGACACACAGAGCCTGAGTGTAAAGATACTTGAGAAAAACTAGTCTCTAATTGATCATTTCCTATAGTCTAAACTTAACATTCTCTCTACAGCAGTTAACTTAATGCTCAAGCATTTGATTCTCCAAAAGGTAGACTCTTAGAAGACAAAGTTTCTGTACCTGATTCCTTCCCAGTGGAGCTGGGAAGCCCAGCCTGGGACCCCTAATCTTTTGCCAGGTATTCTTTGGGGTTCCATTAAGCTTCCCCTTCCCCCTTTTTCCCTGTCACATAATAGGCCTTAGAAATTGGTGTACTTGGCTCGGCACCTGTGGCTCAATGGGCTAAGGCGCCAGCCATGTACACCTGAGCTGGCAGGTTCAAATCCAGCCCAGGCCCGCCAAACAACGACGGCTGCAACCAAAACTGGTCGGGCATTGTGGCAGGCGCCTGTGGTCCCAGCTACTTGGGAGGCAGAGACAGGAGACTCTCTTGAGCCCAGGAATTGGAGGTTGCTGTGAGCTGTGATGCCACGGCACTCCATCCAGGGTGACAGCTTGAGGCTCTGTCTCAAAAAAAAAAGAAATTGGTGTACTTATTTGTGCTACCTGCCCACTGTGTCCTCTGAACAAAGCTTTCCAGTGTCTCCTCAGTTTTGCTTTTATGTGCAATAAGCACACAGTCCCCTCTTAAGATTTTACTGTTTGTTAAAACAAAAATGGAAAACTGAGAGATTTGCAGAAAATAGCTAATAAATACTCAACAATGAGGATGTTACAAAGTTATGAAAAATAATTAAAATTATTTCAGATCTTAGTCTAATGTTAATAAACTAGATCTTTCTGTGGCTCCTCTGACCCGTCTCTCTAGCTCCTGCTCCTTTACTGAAGGGCCCTACCTCTTAGGCACATATACAAAGCCCCTAGAGAAAAATCTAGGCAGTGATAAATGCTTATAAAATAGCTGAAACTGGTGTGCTGTGGGTCGCCCTGGGATTTTCATGCTAGCTGAGACTAGAGATGATTCTTTGAAGGGTGGGTGGCCCAGGGATCTCCCAGTGCAAAGGTCCCACAGAGTGAAGAGAGTTGTGTGGCCATCTCCTTGCCTTTCCTCTCCCTACATGCCAGTTTTCTTGAAGTCTTTCCTGAAAAAATTTATGTACTCCGTAATTTCAACTTGCAAGACTCCCTTGCCAGCAAACCCAAGAGTCTTAATTCCACAGGGCCTTTCCCAGGCAGGCAATCTTCACTGAGCCTGTTTTGAAATGGCTGTGTTCTTTGTAGTTATCCCATGTGGTTATATGTTTAACTTGAGTTTACCCCCCAGCTGTTGCTTATTGCTGCTTGTACAGGGAATGCGTTTTCTCAGGAGTCCTCACACTGCCAGCCCAGCAAGAAGCTGGGCTTGTTGCTCTCTGTTTACCAGCACTGCTGTTTCTTCAGAGGCTGGGTCTTTCCATGACCTCTCAGTTTCTCAGCAGCTAAAGGAAGCCCCTTTCCTTGAGCTTTTGTCCCAGAACGTATGGGGCTACTATGGGGACACCAAGTTGTGTTCCTGTCCACTTTACCAAGGAAGAAATACAGGAATTAGTATTGTTTAGGAATACTGATGTAGATGGTAACTTAAAGAAGGGCAAGAGAATGATAATGTTTAACTCTTGACTTTGGAGTGCTCAGAAACGGAACATGCCTCCAGGTATCATTTGTACCAAACATCTTATTTGAAGATAGGCATTACAGTCAACAGGTTAATTCAGGATGGCATTATCCTCAGAGCAGGAAGAGGGGATGGTGATGCCAGGAAGAACATATTCTGTTTCTTAAACTGGGTGGTAGGTATTTATCAATATTATTGTTATTAAAATCACAGTATTATAAAATGTTTTTTAAAACTTAAGAAATCTTTCTTTCTTTTCTTTTGAGATGGGGTCTCACTCTGTTGCCCAGTCAAGAGTACAGTAGGGTAGTCACAGCTCATTGCAACCTCAAACTCCTAGGCTCCAGTGATCTTCCTGCCTCAGCCTCCTGAGTAGCTGGGACTAATAGGCACAAGCTGCCATGCCTAGCTAAGTTTTCTATTTTTTGTAGAGATGGAGTCTTACTTTGTTGTCCAGACTGGTTTGTACTCCTCATCTCAAGAAATCCTCCCACCTCAGACTCAAAATGCATTTTACGTTCTTAAAGTCCTCTGGTTGGCTTGGCACCAGCCATATACACCAAGGCTGGCAGGTTTGAACCTGGTCCAGGCCAGTTAAACAACAATGACAACTGCCAAAAAAAAAAAAAGCAATAGCTGAGCATTGTGGCAGGCGCCTGTAGTCCCAGCTACTTGGGAAGCTGATGCAAGAGAATCACTTAAGCCCAAGACTTTGAGGTTACTATGAGCTGTGACACCCCAGCACTCCACCGAGGGTGACATAGTGTGACTCTGTCTCCAAAAAAAAAAAAAATAAATACATAAATAAAGTCCTTGTGGTTGAGGTCAACACAAAACTTATATAAGAGGATGTTGACACAGGAACTAGGTAAGCAGTGAAGGAAGTGAGGGTCTTAATTGGAGACATTTTAGGTGGGAAAATGCCACACATTTGCTGAGGGAGCCACCACTTTACCCCCTCATATCCTCTTCTGAAAAAAATCTCAGATCCAAGAAAGATGGATGTCCTAAAGAAATCCTTCCCTAAGAATCAGCTAGAGCAACTTTAAAAACTTTTTGTGTGAAACAACCAAACACCCCCCCCAAAACAAACAAAAAAACTCTTTTGTGTGTTTTTCCACTGGGTATTGACTAAGCCCACCTAGTGCCCAGTACTTGGTAGGAGCACAAGTGGGAAATACACAAGAAGCTGAAGAGTCATGTCTATGCATCAGAGGACCAAGAAACATCCTCAGAGCTGATTTATGTGTGGTACAACTGGCCTCTCTCTGCTATAAGAATTCTAAAGCAGAAGTCTTCAATGCTGTCAGTCCACAGAGGGTGCTGACAATACACCTATGCTTGTTGGGTGCTTGTTGTGAGCCAGCCACCCTGCCTGTGTCATTGCATGTAATTGTCATAGCATACTATGAAGCAGGCATTGGCATCCCTCTTTACAGATGAGGGTTAGGTAGGTTATGTCTTCTGCCAAAGGGACAACCAAGGGGTAAAGCTTTGCTCTAACTCAGAAAACTTTCTTAGACCACACACACCATGGAAGAGCACAGGTGCTTTCACTGGTCCTGGAAGGAATAACAGGTTGAAGATTTGGGTGGCTGCCAAGGAGGCATAGGTCTGCCAAGCCTAAACTTGAGCTCTGTAGTAACAGCAGGAGTATGGCTTAGAGGATGGGGTTGGGGAGGGTAAGACATAATCATTGTCTTCAAAAGCTTCAGCCAGGGTCAGGATCTCAAATGTGCTCCTATCTGTAGTCCTGAGTTCTGTTCATCCTACCCTGAAAACAGTTGTGTTCCATGTTCCTGTCCTTCCCATGGAGAATTTCCTTGTATTTTACCTGTCCTGTCCTTCCCATGGAGAATTTCCTTGTATTTTACCCTCTGTGATTATATTTGAGGGACATAAGGATGTTATTTCTGTAATTTTTGTGTACTTTCTGATGGGGTTGTGGGTGGTGCCAGGTACACCACAGATGCTCAGATACTTTCTTTCAGATGACCTTGGATGATCTTGAGCTTCAAAAATGCTTCTGTGAGACTTGGAGGACTCCAATTGCTTATTGTTTTTTGGTGTTTTTTTTTTTTTTTGAGACAGAGTTTCACTTTGTCACCCCTGGTAGAGTGCCATGGCATCACAGCTCACAGCGACCTCAAACTCTTGGGCTCAAGCCATTCTCTTATCTCAGCCTTCCTAGTAACTGGGACTGCCAGCACCCACCACGAGGCCCAGCTATTTTTAGAAATGAGGTCTTACTCTGGCTCAGGCTGGTCTCCAACTCATGACTCAGGCAATCCACTTGCCTCAGCCTCCCAGAGTGCTAGTGTTATAGGCTTGGGCCGCTGTGCCAAGCCTCCAGTTGCTTTTGCCTCCCTGCCCCATGATCTGCGAGGGTGAGTGGGAGGGACATGTTTGGGGAGAAGGGTCTTAGTTAATTTAGTGACCTTCCAACTCTGTGCTCCCAGCTTGAGAACTAGATGGGCTGAAGGCAGTTCCTGTTCACCACCTGCTGTATGCAGATAAATGTAAGCTGCAAGTTTGTTTGAGTTGCATGATGAGATTGCCTCTGAGTTGACTGAAGGAACATACTAAAGCCTGTGGTCTGTAACCTGGAGATCACACAGTCCTGTTGGTTGGCCCTGGACAGAAGCAGTAATCAACGAAAGTGTGAGGCATTGTTCTAACAGGAACTGTGATGAGGAAAAGGGCAGGACTGAATATATGCTTGGCTTGGTGTCACTTGGGGTTGTTTACTAGCCCTCAGCACAGAGACTTTTTAGGAAAGGCAGCCAGACCAGGGGTTCTGTGTCTTTGGGATTTAAGACTTATTTGATATAGTAAGGGAAGGTGGTTTGAGAACTGTGGAACAGCTCTAGTATTGATAACAGTAACAATAGCAGCTGTCTTGTTTATCAGGTCCTGCTACCAGCTCCCCACAGAGGCTTTTCCACAGGTACCATTGTTCCAGTAGAAGCCTCTCCCAGTGGTCCCTTGGGATGGGTTTTGTTTGGCTAATTACAAAACCCTGTGAAAAGGAGGAAATCATTTTTAAAAAGAATACGGGCTAAGGCGCCAGCCACGTACACCAGAGCTCGCGGGTTCGAATCCAGCCTGGACCTGCCAAACAACAATGGTGGCTGCAACCAAAAAATGGCTGGGCGTTGTGGCGGGCGCCTGTAGTCCCAGCTACTTGGGAGGCGGAGGCAAGAGACTCGCTTGAGTCCAGGAATTGGAGGTTGCTGTGATCTGTAATGCCATGGCACTCTATCCAGGGTGACAGCTTGAGGCTGTCTCAAAAAAAAAAAAAAAAGAATACAAACATTTGAATTTCCCACAAACTGATAGATGTGAATCCCGGTCTTTTGATGTAGAACCAGGGCCTTTTCTTTCAATGTGGCTTTACTAATTTTGAGTTCTCTATCCTCTTTTTACTGCATAAGCTACATCCATAAAACACCACTGACTAAAATTTACAGTTTGTTTCTTTCTTTTTTTTTTTTTTTTTTTTTTTGCTGCTTCTGATTCCACAAAGTGTATGTTTCACTACTTCCCCTCCTGCCCTGCCATGTGGGTTCCAGTTCTCTCTAAAGTGTGAGGGACAGCAGCAGAACCTACAGCAAGAGTCGAGGCTACTGTGCCCTCTCTTCCCTTCGGTGTTGTCTTGATCCAGGTTCCGGCCCCAAGAGAGCTTCCTTGTAGAAAGGCACCTCCCTCACATGAAACATCTTGTCCTGAATGGAGAAGCTGCCTCCAGCTGAGTGTCCAGGAAGTAAGCTATTGTTCACGTAGCATGTTGTAAACATTTTTTGCCAGAAGGAAGCCTTTTCCATCTGGTTTACCTTTTTAGACAAAAAGAAAAGAAATCTGGGTTTTGATTAACTTGTTTTTTAGGTAGAATTCTGTTTACTTTGGAACCAGTTGAATGTGAATCATAAGTGTAGGCCCTTTCTAATATAAACTGAAATGTGAAAGGGAGTTGAGTTGTGTGCATCTGTGGTTTTACAAGGCCTACAGATATTTCCCAGCATAAGCAAGGTTTGTGTCTGGTCAAGTGTGTTATAGTACAGAGTGAAAAGTAAATGACTATTAGCCTCAACCCTGTTTTTCTAAGGACTTAATTTGAGAATGTTCTTAGTAGCTCTTGCTATGGCCCTGGACAATGGCAGGTACTAAATTTCCTAGTGACACAGGCAGATGGGAA
This sequence comes from Arctocebus calabarensis, assembly GCA_963573935.1. Classification (NCBI taxonomy): domain Eukaryota; kingdom Metazoa; phylum Chordata; class Mammalia; order Primates; family Lorisidae; genus Arctocebus; species Arctocebus calabarensis. The sequence goes on along the minus strand of CAUYON010024793.1, from coordinate 15,826 downwards.
TTGCCTTTGGAAGAGGAACAGATCTCACCATCTATGCCTACAGCAGTAAGACCCTTGTCTTCTAGTATGATATTATTTGGGGAATGAACGAATTCTGTGAAGACTTGCATCTTTTAGACGGTGCAATTTGCTCAGAGTTGGTTGTAATAAATTAACTCCTCATTAGAGCACCATCTAGAAACCAAAGACTGCATTCTTAACTTTTGTCTAAGCTCTTTACAGCAGTCTTGTGTTGGTATCTATGCTTTGCCTTTGAGGAAACCGGGGCTTAAAGAAGAAAAGTCAAGTCCTTTGTGCATAACAATGGTCCCTGACTGAGTGAATTCTTTACACTTTATAAAAGAGGAAACTGAGTCAGCAAAGTCCCTCCAAATTTTCACAACTAATTAAGTAGTGGTTAAGTTTTTTTATTTGTTTGTTTGTTTTTAATCTTTTTTAAGAGACAGAGTCTTGCTCTATTACGCTGCCTGAAGTACAGTGGTGTGATTGTCACTTGCTGCATCCTCCATCTCCTAGGCTCAAGTGATCCTTCTGCCTCACCCTCCCAAGTAGGTGGGACTGTAGGCACAAGCCATCATGCGCAGCTAACTTTTAAAAATTTTATGTAGAGACAGAGTCTTTCTGTATTGCCCAAGCTGATCTCCAACTCCTGACTTTAAGCAATCTTCCTGCTCAGTCTCCAAAGTGCTGGGATTGTAGGCATGAGCCATCTCTCCTGCCCAGGTTTTTTATTCAGAAGTCCTTATTCTTTCTAGTGTTCTCAATCTAATATATTTGAAATTCTACCCTGAGCTTTATTTATCTTTTTTAAAATTTCAGATGAATATGAAGGTACAAATAATCTGGTTACATTGTTTGCATTTCTAAGGTAAAGTTCAAATTGTGTGCTGTGTACCCTTACATTGTGCCTATTAGGTGAGAATACACCAATCCTACTCCCGTCTCCCGTCTCCCGTCTCCCCTTCCCCGAGCTTTAATAGAGCAGAAGCTAGACTTGAAACAAGCTGGACACTGTTAATTAAGTAGATAATCATTTGAGCAGTGGCCACATATTGTTAGTGCTGTGACCATGCATGTTGTTTTTTTCATGTTTGGTTTTCTCTTTAAAGTGAGAAGAATGCTAGCTCCCCCTCAGGGTGATTTAGGAAGAACTTCACCAGAACAGTCAGCTGATGCTCAGTGCAATGAGGACCCACTGAAAGATTCCAGCTCAGAACCTAACAGCCCTGCAAGGCCTGAGTTCCAATGCTGTGGACCAAGAACACGCTTCCTAGGAGCGTGTTGGGGCTAGGGTTGGGAGTACCTTGCTGTAAGCTCCTGAATTCAGTTTTTGGGAAAGATGAATCAGCTTTCAACACAGTCTAAACAACTTTCCCATGCTATAGTTGGTTTCCTAATTTTATTGATTTCAGGCAGTAGAGAATATAAACAGAATATATTCTGCCAGCTAACTATTCTAATGTGATGCTTACCATGCTAAAGTAATCAGCTGATGAAGGGATCAATTTCTTTTGAGTGTGATTAATGCAAACTAGTTTCCCAGGGTCTGCTGGTCCTTGGAACACTGATAATTGAGTTTTCAGACTGTCAAGACTGGAGTTAGCCTGTGTTCCAGAATAGAGAAAGCCACATCACAACACTGAAGCTGTGCTGAGAGCCCTTAACACAGGAAGCTTTGTGACAGGGAATAATGGTGAAGTCAGCTTTCCCACATTCCTTTCTCTTTGTTTCCTTTGCCTATTGGGCATGTCTTTGCTTATTAGCATGTAGAGCAGAGTTCATTACACATGAAACCCAAACCAGTGTTGATGATCCTGAGACTCTTTTTCCCTAATATTTGATTCTGAGAATTTTCAAACTATAGAAAACTTAAAAGACATGAATAGCGATTGCCTGTGTATCTATGACGTAGGGCCTAGATTCTATAATTAGCATTTTGCTGTATTTGCTTCATCTTATGTATGTCCACCCCTCATTCCACTTAGCAATCCATGTTAATTTTTTTTTCTTTTTTTTGAGACAGTCTCACTTATCACCCTCAGTAGAGTGCCCTGGCATCACAGCTTACAGCAACCTCAAACTCTTGGGCTCAAGCAATTCTCTTGTCTCAGTCTCCCAAATAGCTGGGACTACAGGCACCTCCACAATGCCTGGCTATTTCTTTTAGAGACAGGGTCTCCCTCTTGCTCAGGCTGGTCTTGAATCTGTGAGCTCAAGCAATCCACCTACCTCAGCCTCCCAGACTGCTAGGATTACAGGCATGAGCCACCGCACCCAGCTCCCCCTGTTAATTTTTGATGTAAAAGCCAGTACATTTTATCCCAAAACACTTTAGCATATGTATCATTAACTAGAGGGGTTTTTATCTGTTTGTTTGTTTTTTGTGAGACAGTGTCTCTCTCTGTCGCCCTGGGTAGAGTGTGGTGGTGTTTTCATAGCTCACAGCAACCCTAAATTCTTGGGCTCAAGCAATCCTTCTGTCTCAGCCTCTAAATAGCTGGGACTATAGGCATATGCTACCACACCCAGCTAGTTTTTCTATTTTTAGTAGAGAGGGGAGTCTTGCTTTTGCTCAGGCTAGTCTTTTTTTTTTTTTGAGACAGAGCCTCAAGCTGTCACCCTGGATAGAGAACTATGGCATCACAGCTCACAGCAACCTCCAATTCCTGGGCTCAACGAGTCTCCTGCCTCCGCCTCCCAAGCAGCTGGGACCACCACAACGCCCGGCCATTTTTTGGTTGCAGCCGTCATTGTTGTCCAGCGGGCCCGGGCCAAATTCGAACCCGCCAGTTCAGGTGTACGTGGCCAGCGCCTCAGCCCGTTGAGCCACAGGCACGGAGCCTGCCCGGCTGTTTTTTGGTTGTAGCCGTCATTGTTGTTTGCCAGGCCCAGGCTGGATTAGAACCCACCAGCTCAGGTGCTCAGGTGTACATAGCCTGAGCGCCTTAGCTTGTTGAGCCATAGGTACTGAGCCTCAGGCTAGTCTTGAACTCTTTTTTTTTTTTTTCTTTTTTCTTGTCTCAAATGCTTAAGCTCAAGCAATCCACCTGCCTGAGCCTCCCAGAGTGCTTGGATTAGAGGAAAGAGGCTGGTGCATTAATTGGAGTTTTCAATATTTACAGACGGGCTTTTGGGGAGAGAGGAGATAAAATTTATACATAGTGAAATGTGTAAGTCTTAAGTCTGTCATTCCATGAGTTTTGACAAATGCATACATTTGTTTAACCCAGATTCCCAAGATACAGAATATTACCAACACCCAGAAAGTTCTCTCCTGCCCTTCCCCATCAGTCCGTACCCAGCTCCCTCCCTTGGCACCCTCTCTATTACTTTTCCACTATAGATTAGTTTTGCCTGTGGTAGAATTTCACGAGCATAGAATCAATGCAGTATGTGCTCTTTTTGTATAAGTTTTATCTGAAAGATTTCAACTAGTGCCTTAAAATGAAATCTGAGGCTTCATCAACTTCATTTATTTACCTTCTTCCTATTTAACAAATTGAGGTAATTAGGAATGGCAAACTGCAAGAAATCTTGGCAGCTAATGGATCCTAATATTTTAAAAATCTTAAGTATTTATAATTAATTTATTATTCAAAATTCTATACCTGACTACCCTGATATTACAAGACAGGTTTTCCTCTGTAGAATCTGAGGGGCTGATGGCTATAAGACCCCTTTCCTTGGCTACACTGCTAAAGAAATTGATTCTCAGTGTAAGTTTAGGGTGTGTTCTTTGGGCTGGTTTTATTCGTAGCCAGACTAATAGCGCAGTGCACTGCAATGCAATTCACATTAGGAAAGAGCTAGATCAAGGGGAGGTTACTTGAAGGTAACCTTCAAGTGATAGTGCAAGAAGAACCAAACCCCAGTGGTTTAGATACCTGCTGCCTCTGAGGCTTATGTACCTCCCACACCCATGTCTTCCTCTCATGGAACGAAGTAGTTTGCATACATGGAACTAGAATCCAAAATCATAATCCTCATTAATCTTTTAGATTCTGCCCCACTTATTAAAGCCAGTACTTGGCGCATAACCCTGAGTTATGTGGCAAGCAATAATAAAGTTAATTGGAATCTAGGTCTCCCAACTTTTTTCTTCTTCCAGCAGTTTCTTGGGACTTTGAGTAAAAGATTGCGGTTACAGTAGTCTGTTCTGGTATGAAAAATTCATTCAGCAAGTATTGTTTTTATGTATTTCCATTCTGTCAGGTTGCTGGTTTGGGGCTTAAGCCCCACAACCTTTTGGTCAGGAAAAGAGTTAGCTAGTAACAGTCGTAGAGCATGAGGTGCTTTGGGAGATGAAGACCCAGTATCACTGAGCGGCATGGGAAAGATAAAAATGAGGGCTGAAGGGGTCAGGAAGCCTGAGTGTCCTTGGCTTTCCTCTCTTCACCAGTGTATCCTGGGACAAACACAAAGGCCAGGCTTTAATCAGAGCCTTTGTCAAATAAAGGGCAACGCTGGCTTGAAACAAACAAGTTCTGCTGTCTCTTATCCTAGTAGAGAAAGGGGGACAGAAAAGGAAGGTGGCAAATGTAAAGGAGATTCCAGTGGGGGGGGGGCAGATACAACAATAAATATGGCAACAATCTGAGTGTCTCCTGTGATGAGGCAAAACTAGCAGTAACTAACAGCCTGCTCCATGGAAAAGAAGTTACTCATTGTTAGAGGAGCTGCCAAGTCTGGCCTGCCTTGGGAAGGACAGCCCTGAGCCATTGGCAGATAAGTTATTCATTCTCTGCCATGTGTCTTCCTCCCTCCCCCACCCCATCCTGCCTCCCTCCCCTAAAAGCAGTTGACAAGGTTAGAAAATCAGGACAAATAATTTACTTCAATCTGTCTTTGTCTTTTCTGAGGCCTTGTGCAATTTAGTCTGGGAGGAAAAGGGAATAAAATTACTCAGACCCTGGTCAGTGACCCTTTTTCAGATGTGGAATCAAAGCCCACTCACTCTAGGCTAAGAGCCTGTCTGCCGCTAAGAGGCAGAGGACAGAGATGGTGATGAATTCTTATGTGATTTCTGGGCCTGGGAGTGCAGCTGTCAGCAGTCTTTAGGGCTCCTTGCACAGCTTAAGGAAGCAGTTTTGTGTCAGCAGTCACCTGATGGGATGGGCACAGAGCATCTGGTGAGGCTGAGGAGGCTAAGGCAGCTAAGGCTCAGTTTCTCACCCTAAAATCTGTCCTTCCCTCTTCCTCTGTTAGTGTAAGAGTGACTTGTGTATTTGTGACCTGCCCAGCTTGGGGATTTAATAAATGGTATCTATTACTGTTTTGGTATCTATTTCTGTTTGTTACCCAACATCTCCAGTGTGCCAGCTCTGTAGAGGTGCAGGGTGGTATCTAAAAGAAATACAGTGTGAAACAGGGTCCCTTATCCTTAATTTTCTAGTGTCTCTGGGCCATACTATAAACTGTGGTACAAAGTAACAGTGCAAGACAGAGTATGTTTCTGGACCACTAAGGTAATAAGTGTCAGGAGGGAAGGAGGAGAGGTAGAGTGTGTCTCCAGCCCTGTGGGACAGGCCCAAGGAGACTGGTGCATGTTTTCTAACTGGGAAGAAGGGGATAACGAGGGCACAGACAGCAGGAAGCAGAAAGGGGGAATGTCTCCTATCAGGTGCCAACTCAGTTGCTGGAGAATTGCAGAAACATCACCCCTCAGACTCCCATCACACCAAAGGAAAGTAGGAAGAAGGCAATTCCTCTCCCATCCTCTTCTACATGGGGCCCCAATTGAGAGCACTAAACATGGCTATTGCTTCTAACTTATAACACTTCCTGGAGGGTTTCCTCATGGGCCTTGGAGCCAAGTTGCACCAAGCTGGTGGTCCCTTCACAGAATACCTATGCCTAGCACACTTTCTGGCACACAGAAGACCCATCAAAACTTGGAGTAAGTTTTCTTCCCCCTTCCTTGATGCCTAGTATTCACTGAATAGACCAGTGTCATCTGCGAGGCTCAGCAGCCTGGCAGTGGAGCATGGAGGCTGCTCCACGTGTACAATCTCCCATGTGAGCTGTGGGCATCCAGGATCCTGTGGTCTAAAGTGCAGATATCAGATGGCCTGAGCAGAAATATCTCCAGTGTTTGTTTTGTTTTCTGCCAAATGGGGATTATGTTTTATCCAGTCCAGGGCAGGGGGAGTCTAAATAGGTTCATCCTGAATACTTTTCTGAAAATGGAACATTTCCACACCTTTTTTGAATTCGAGAGTCCATTATGGTGCTAATTTTCAAGTCCTGACCTTAAACACAAATACAAGTTCTTGCAGTTCATGTGAAGTGCAGTATTAAAGCATGGCCATTTCCCATCTCTCTCCAAAAATGTCACCTGTTGTCCTGAACAACAGCGCATTTTCTAGGGCTTTCCTGGAAAAAGAAGAGAACACTAAACTGTCCCCTCTCCATTATATTCCACCTGTCTCTATCTTTCCCTGAAATGCAAAATGTTTGTGGGAAAACAGCCTGGTCAGATTTTTTTTTTTTTAAATTCAAGCCTGGATGGTTAAACTGCACCAAGTGTGTAGATCAGAATGATATTTGCTGTGTCTGAACAGTCTTCTTTGTCTAGACTGAAATGATCATATTTCCTCCCTGCTGCTTCTGGGCCACAAGGGTGAGGCAAGGCCAGAAGAGCTCCAGCTGCTGCCCATTTCCACACCCCAGGTGGCTCTGCCTCAGGGCTGTATCCTGGCCCTGAGCTTCCACCAAGGAAGGTTCCAGTGTCTATGAGGATCTGGGTTTCAAGCTGTTAGTAAACTGCTGAGTACCCTGTGCTTCTCTGTGAACTAGAATCATCTCAGCTTGATTTAGCTATGGCAGTTCATAGAAAAATAAAACATACTTCCTAGTTTGGGTACAGTCATTCTGAGCTTGTCCATTAGCATCTCCCAGCTGGTCTGCAATCTGGAGCACATCCCATACCCACCCGTGGAAACCTGGGCCTCTGCTGGCCCATTGTAGTTGACAGGAGGATGAGTCCTGGGGCAGCCAAGCGAGAAGGAGGGGAGCAGAAAAGCTGCAGGGGTGTCTGTTCACTCTGATTTCAAAAAGCCCTTTGGCAAATTTTCATAGATTGTACAACCAGAGATGTTGTCTGGACTGACCAGCTGGGGCTTTGAATGTTAAGTGATATGATGATGACAAAATATATAATGTAGATGACTGACTTTATTTCAAAGGACACCTTAGAAAGCCCTTTCCATCCATGGAACTCTGCATGGCCTTGGAGAACAGCTTTTTCATTGCTAGCCCTAAATAAATAGAAACTACACTTTCATTCATTTATTCATTCAGTAGGCTGCATCTTTACCATGAGCCAGGTTCAGGAGGTAGAATAGTGAATAAAATAAGCTAGATTACAACCCTTATCATGCTTGCAGTGATGATTCTCCCACTACATGTGAATGGAGTAGATCTAGAAGATTACATGAGAATTGGTTACACTGGTTGCCTCCAGAGAAAAGAATTAGGGAACTGGGAAACAGGTAAGGAAGAATAAATAACCTTTTGTATCTTTTGAATTTTGAATCCTTTGGATGTATTACTTTTCAAAAATAAATGTAATTAAAAATATTTTTAAGTCTTTAAAAATAGGCTTTACTAGGCTGGAGCAGTCAAAGGACAGCAGAGGGAAGTGGAAAGCAAACACGCCTTTTATTGAGCACCTACTGTGAGCTAGACCTTTGGCTAGATGCTTTATGTATTTGGTGTCCTTTAATCCACTCTGTCCTGTGTAAGAGGGGGACACCTACCCGTTTTTGTTGTTGTTATTGTTGTTGCAGTTTGGCTGGGGCGAGTTGGAACCGCCACCCTCAGTATATGGGGCCGGCACCCTACCCACTGAACCACAGGCGCCGCCCCTACTCGTATACATTTAAAACAGAGGCTTTGGGAGAGCTGGGGTACTTGCCCGTCTTGTCTGGGCCAATCCTGTGTTATATCATGCTGCCTCCTTGAAAGGGGCAGGGCCAAAGAAAGGAGTATGTGGTGGGGAGGGGGAAGCATTTCTTCTAGGCACTGCTCTAGTGCTGCCCACCCCTTGCTTCAATGCCTGCCCCTGGACAGCTATGGCCACTGAGTAGAGGCATACCCTTAGCTTGCCGCACAGTCAGATGTGTCGTGTTTCTTTCTGAGATGATAGGCAAGCAGGTGCAGCCTGAGCCAGCAGTCATTTCTGTGGCTGGTAGAGGATACCTCCCTGAGCCCCCCGCTATGGGGGGGGGGGTGCTTGTTCTGTGCTCGTCTGCTGGGTATCAGATGTGCAACTTGGTCTGCCAGCTGAAGGCTGGCTGGAAAATTGTTTTTCTGATCAGCAAACCTAGGTTCCTTATTTGCACTTAGAGGAAAAAGCATCCAAGCCCTGGTACAAAAGGTCCTCTTTTCTTTTTTTTGGAAAAAGTGCAGTGAATGAGCTCATTACACTGCAACCCAAAAAGGAGAAGGTGGGGAGAACCTTGCCTGCCTCTGGCCAGGTTTCCAGGGGTAGGGGCTTAGATCTGGCCCAGAGTGGGTAACCCAAGCCAGGTGGCTGGGAGAGGCAGTCCACACTTGAGACATTTGGATGCTTGCAGACTAGCTCTCAGTGCTATGGGCCAGAGGAAGGACAAGTGTTTCTGCCCCTTCTTGACCCCTGAATGCAGAGCTCCATCCAGGTCTGCTGGCCTTCAGGGAGCAAAAGATCTTCATTTGGGGTCATGTGCCTGCCTCTCCTTGGCTCCCAAGAAGTTCCTGTGTGTGGGTGCCCTGCTTGTCTCAGCTCTAGAAATTGTCCTCACATTCAGAGCTGGTAATCATGCAGTGTCAGTATTTGTGGAGTGCTTATGATTTTTCAGGTGTTCCTCTATACACTCGATATAGTACAGAACAAAGCTGGCAAAATATCTTTATTGTCAGGAATTTGGATTCTGGTGTGACCAATGAAATGGGCCAGGTATAGCCTGCTTTTGCACCCTTTCCCTAATCTCTGCTAGATCTTGGAGAAGCAGATCTTGGGGGGTAATGTAGAAATGCCTTGAAAGAGGGGCTTTTTGGCATTTCTGGCTGCTAAGCCTAGACTGTCACCATCTCACTCTATAGAGCAATTCTTCAGCTGTCTGAGCAAGGCCAAAGAAGGGCTTTTCTGGATGTGAACAGCAGGGCGTTCTGATATCTTACAAGTTGGTGGTGGACCTGAGAATTTTCTGAAAGAGACCTGGAGGTCAGCCTCGGTGGCATTCATGATGAGCTGGCAACCCTCAAGCCTGACTGTCTCTCCTCTTTGTTCATTTCTTCCATTTCAGATTGAGAAAATCATGAGTTCTATTGGAGAAGGGATTGACTTTTCTCAGGAACAGCAGAAGATCTCAGGTATTGTACCAAGCAGCCATTCCTCATGGGACACAGACCTCTGGCTACTGTCTGGCTCAGCTTTTTATCTAACACAGGAGGCAAACATTTGGAGTGGGGATAGCCTCAGATCGCCTCATGCTTTTACTGTTCAGAGTCTCCTAAATCTAGATAGCACTCCTTACAGTTATTTTTAGAGCCCTCACTCCTTTTCCATATTTTGGAGAAGGATACAAACCGAGTTTTAGGCTACCTATTAGGAAAATTTTTTTAAATGAATAATTGTCATTTATTCATTATTTCTACAAATGTAGGCTTTCTCAGATTGGCTTAAATTGGAGTGCACCTCTGTGTTCCCAGCTTCCAAGGCGGCTCTGGCATTAATTCTTCAGGAGAACGTGGCTTTCGCTGGCCGTGGTAAAGCATTGGGTTAGAGCCATGGTCTCAAACTTACAAGCACACCTCTAGCCACCTGGAGGCTCCCCTTTCCTCTTTGTGTCTGTTTCTTTTTTTCTCAGTCAAGTTAATCACTTGTCATTTTTACTCTGTATCACTGCTACTTAGGTCATTCTTTTCATTTCTAAGCCCTAAGAATGAAGTCTGCCTTTATTTTCTTTGAACCAGGGAATGGGGAAGCCATCTGAACTGTTTTCCCTGAGAATAAGATCATACTGTGTTAAATTCTCAGGGAATGTTCTCACGGAGCTTCCCAAACTCCTCCCCCAGGCTACTGAAGATACTCTTGCCATCCAGGCTAAAGGCAGCCCATGGCTTCTCTCCCCATGGATGAAAATGCCTCTGGTGTGCTGAAGGAGAGGAATTCCTTGCTCACTTGAGAAGCTCCATCCAGGCTTGACCCATCACCCTGAGTAGAGCCATCCTTCAGTGCCTCCATGGCTTCTGTAGGCCTAGTAGGAAGTCCAATCGATGTGCTCGAATGTACACATTAGGAAGGAGAGGAGCTGCTGAGATGAGGGACTTGGCAGGAAGAGCCTCCCAGCCCTTAGTTCAAATCCAGGCTCTTGATACATATATGTCTTGCAAGTTATTTGACATCTCTGACTCTCCTCCCAACCCCAGTTACCATCCACAACCTGAGGATAACAGTACCAACCTGTAAATGAGTAATACGTTCAAATATTTGAGTTAAAGAAGTGTTCAGTAAATATTAGCTAAGCTCAGTTTTGCCCATGAAATCATTACTCATATCAAGAAACCTAGAGCCACTTTCCCTCCAGCAGCCATATTTCCCTGGGTTCTAGCAGAGTGGGCTGAACTGGGTTTGGTACACCCTTGTCAGGCTTGGGTTATTATATTAGCATCTGCAGAGGTGGCTGATCTGGATCTGTTTCCAGGCAATTGCTTATGCTCATTGGAGCAATTTCACATTCTGTTGTAGTTCACAGGCTTTTCCAAGGACCTGGTATTTTGGGGGAATAGATGTTCAACAAAGACACTGTTTCCATTTTCACAGCTGTGTTTGAGGACAGTCAGGGATGGCGTCAATGATAGTCAGTCCAGTTAGGGCCACTTTCTGCTATTCTATTCCCCTTTGTGTCCATAGAGCAGGAGCCAAAGTCACTTGTATATACTCAAGAACTTTGAATCAGAGCAGGCCATTCCATCTTGGATTTGATACATCAAGTCATGTGGCAGCACCTTGGGAGAAGCCATTCCCCTTGAAGTTGTTAACACAGTTCATTCCTTGCCAGTGTGACCCCACCCACCAGTTCTTGCCCAACCCTGAGCCCATGTAAGTGGTAAGAAGCATTCTGTCTATACCCTTGGGTTTCCGGGTCTCAATACACAGTCTTGTTTTAGGATTCTTTTTTTTTTTTTTTGAGACAGAGCCTCAAACTGTCACCCTGGATAGAATACCGTGGCATCACAGCTCACAGAAACCTCCAATTCCTGGGCTCAAGTGAGTCTCTTGCCTTCACCTCCCAAGTAGCTGGGACTACAGGCGCCCACCACAACACCCGGCTATTTTTTGGTTGCAGCCGTCGTTGTTTGGCAGGCCTGGGCTAGATTCGAACCCTCCAGCTCAGGTGTATGTGGCTGGCGTCTTAGCCCATTGAGCCACAGGCACCAAGCCTAGTATTCATTTTTTTAACCATCCTTCATGCCTCAGCTTAGGAAAGTCAAAAGCAGGCACATGCAGGTGGCTACCTAAATGGAATGTTCATCCACCCATGCTACAGAGCCCAGCCCATTCATTGTTTGTACCACTGCCAGGCCATGATGCATGAAGAGGGTAGGCTCAGGCCTGCCCATGAACCTGATAGGGTCAGAGGGGGTTTTCCCCAGGACCTCAGTGAACACCATCTTCAGCTCAAACCAAAACAGAATCACAATATATTTTGACTGGTCAAAATCAGGGTTCAAAATGTCCTTGGAATTCGAAATTGAGGAGCATAGACCTAGGCTCTAGGATTGGCAACCTGAGTAGAAGAAGAGTAGGCCCTCCAACAACAGACCTGCACTGAGCTTAACACTGCTCAGTGTGACTGGTTTTTCAGAGGATCCCCACCAAACGTCTGGAGCATAGCATTGGCGTCTCAGTTCTATTTGGGGGCCACCAGCCTTGGATCTAGCTACCTAAATCCCTAGTGTGTTTTACAACTAACTTATCCTTCTGCCAACTCCCACTCTCAGGAGTCCAAGAGGGTAAGTGTTCCCACTGGCCTAGTGACTCTGGCTTCTTTCAATAAAGGCATGCTCTGTCAAGCAGGAGAGAGCTTGCTTGGCTTTCTTTTGCTAAAACCAGCTCATTTTAGGTGTTGAGTAGCTATTAAATGTAGGATCCTTTAGAGGTTTGATCTCCCTGTACACAGAGCCCTCTCTGCCAACGCCCATCTGTGTGCAGACTGGTGGGGTATAGGGATCTCTGAGCATATTGAGAGGATGACATTTGTTTCTGGGTGTTGGTGTCTGTGCACACATTACCTTTTCAGTCCCTCCGCAGCTGTACTTGGGATTTTGTCCTGTCTTCCTCTGTCCTTGGCTATTCCTCCTCTAGTTGCCTGCTTTGAGCATGATGCTTTCCTCCTGGGCACTAACAGGCCCAAAGAGAGATCTGTCCTGGGCCTTTTGATATGCCCACATAAGGAGCATCAAGGGGAGCAGCCTTATTACATTCCTGTTTTTGTGATGAGAAGCATGATTATTCCTGAAGTGGGGGTAGGGGGTGTGGTGTCACTTACCTGCGGGCTGTACCCTCTCTCCCTTCTCCTGGCTGTCTTAGAAACCATCGACCAAAGCTATAGGAGTGATCTCTCTCTACTCTTCCTGAGAAGCTGTTTCCAGCCCCTTGTGCTGGAGGTAAAGTTCCACATCTCCACCTTTCATGTGCATTTGTGTCAGCCAACATCAGATATTGGGAAATCTGTCATGTTGCTCTGATGCTAGAGCTGCCGTCTCCTTCTCCCACAGCAGCAGCAGCAGCTTCTGTTCCAATGTGATGTCCGATCCCTGATGTATTTTCCTAAGCTTGGAAGACGGGAGGGGGGGGGGGAGAAAGGGGAGGGCCAGACATTATTGGAGTGAGCAAGGACTGTGGAGCCGGTAGCAGGCAGCAAGGAGCCCAGGAGCCTTAGACAAAGCATTCTGCTGCAGTTCTGTGAGGGCACAGATTCACCGGCAGCAGGGACAATCACAGCTGCCCGGCTGGGGGATTACAAACAGGAATGAATCAGCAACTGGGGACATTTGACTTCATGGGCACACAGAAGCCTGCCATTTAGGTTCCTGGAGCAGACTTCCCCATTCAAAGGCAAGGGAGCTCCATGTACCCCCAGACTCAGCGTCTTGGAGTGCAGCTGCAGCATGTATCCGGGAGGCCACGCAAGTCCCTGACCACCATCTGCTGCAGAAGACAGAGGACAGGGGTGGAAGCTGGCACAGTTGGTTACCAGGGTCTCAAATAAATAAGCAAGTTCGCATTGTCCTGCCCCACGGGGCAAAATGTGCGCGGGGATGGCAGAATGACTTTCACCGTGTCAAGAGTTCATTGGAGGTGATGTTTTTATAGTTGGTTTTCTTTTTCTTCCCTTGCACCTCTCTTTCCTCCTTTTCTGTTGTTTTTTGTTGTTGTTGTTTTTCTGTTCTTGCTTATGAAAACTAGATGAGTAGATGGGGGTTAAGGCATTCAGCTTTAGAACTTCAAGGTGTGCCACGAAGAGCTGAACTTTTGTCCTCCCCGCACCATCACAATTCTTGTCCTGACCAAGGAACATAGCAAATAAATGTCCTCCCTTCTCCATACATCCTTAGAGAACATTGAGATCTGGAAACCCTAGGAAGACTGTTGCTGCCTTTATCGCTCAGCCAAGAGGAAACACCTCTGAACGTGAACAGACTTAAGTTGCCTCAGCTCAGCTGACAGAGGACCACTTCCTTTTTCTGTTATCTGGTTGGATTTTGTCTTCTTTAGCCAAGGACTGAATTTGCCTGCCCGCTTTCCACCAGAGCAGGCACACAAGTCATAGGAGCAGCCACTATTAGAAGGGGAACATGAATGCCCAGCCTGTGAGAAGTAGCCCAGCCCAGGAAGGCAGCACTTCAGACAGCATGCTGGCCCAGGAGACGCCCTGCTCACCAGCTGCCAGAGTCTAGCTGTAGACTGGGCTCCTGGCCCATTGGCCACGCAGCCTGGCGGAATGTGATATTGCCATCCCAGCGGAACCACACCTGAGCCTGACCCCCGAGCTCTGGCCCATGCTCTCCATTTCGCCCCTTGCTGCCTTGAGCCTCTGAGCACAAAGGGCCTGTGGCCATGGTTTGCTTATTCCGGGACTGCTGGGGGAAAACAAGTAAAAGTCCCTTTTCTCCCCCTGCTGTGTTCTGTGCTGCTTGTGTTGCATGTGCTGGGTCCCCATGAACAGCCACCGCTGCTTCCCTCCTGGAATCCTTGGTGTGTGCCTGTGCCCCTCTGCTGCATGGAGATGTGTGCCCTCTCCTGACCGGTGTGTGCTGCGCAAGGTCTCAGAGCTGCCTTGCCACAGCCCTGCAGGGGCTCCAGAAGTTGCATGGATGAGAGGAGTGGCGGGGCTTGCAGGCTCTTAGGCACCCCCCAGGCCCCCTCTAGCGCCTGTGGGGACAGACTTTCTGAAATACCTCAGTGTGAATACTGATGAGGACTTGACCCAGAGACTGTTGGGGTTTGTTTTCCCTCTGACCTGTGAGCAGAGATCGTGCATGTGCCACCGTGGCCCTGGAGCAGCTCAGACCGAGGGGGTGTGAGTAGACAGCAGCCACCCGAGACTGGGCCGTGTATGCGCAGCACCAGGCAGTCCTGCTCTTGGCCTGTACACAGAAGAGGAGCTGCGTGTCCGCTGCTCTCTGGTCTCTTGTATATAGTTTGGCTGCTTTATGGTAATGACTATGATGTGGCAATGCCATCTGTCCTCCTCTGAGTGCCGCTGCTACCGCCTTAATGGTTTTTCACTTTTCAAGCGTCTGCCGATTCCTCTCTCGTCAGGTTCGAGGACGCTGGAGCAGAGTGTTGGGGAGTGGCTGGAGTCGATTGGGCTGCAGCAATATGAGAGCAAGTTGCTTCTGAATGGCTTTGACGATGTCCACTTCCTGGTAAGTGCCTGCAGCTCAGTGCTACTCTGTGGACATGTGCCTCCCTGGCTCTTCTCGTCCTGCTGGAGTTTGCAGCAGTATGTAGACTCATATCCTGGAGAAGAGCCAGCTGAGGTCCCTCAGATACCGGGAAGTCAGTTGTGTGTCATATGCCTTCTTTCCAATCTTTGCCTTAGAAGCAGTGCCAGAAGGAGAGCTCTGTGCGCATCTACATCCTGGGAAGGAGGGCCCCTGAGTCAGACCTTTGCCCCCCAAACTCCAGTCTCCCTCTCAGGCTTCAGACCATGTGCTGCACAGTGAGACATCAGGGACATCTGGTTCTAAGCCAGACACCAGGAGTTTTGGTGGCCTGGACACCAGGTTCCCTGTTGTGGCTCCATATCCCATAAAGGCCAGTTGCCAAGAGTTTCCTTTATTTCCCAAAACTATGTAGTCAAGTCAGTTTTCACTGTAGCAAGGAATCTTGTTTCCAGCACAAAGGCCTTGTCCCTGCCCAGCCAAGGTCAAGTGCCTGGGGCTGAGACCAGAGCTACAGAGCCTACTACATAGCCTCAGAGAAGGCTCAGAGAGGTTGAGTTGTTAGTTTAAAGGATTGATTGCTTTTCTTTTTTCTCTCCTCTCCTCTCCTCTTCCTCTCCTCCCCTCTCCCTCTCCCTTTCCCCTCCCTCTGTCTCTCCTCTCCCTCTCCTCTCCCCTCTACCTTCTCCCCTCCCCTCTTCCCTCCTCCTCCCCTCTCCCTCTGTCCTCTCCCTTCCCTTTCCTCCCCCTCCCCTCCCTCTCTTCCCCTCTGCTTCAAGGAGCATGCAATGCTATCGTGCTTGGGGTTACCAGGACCACCAAGCAGGCCAGGGCTTCCATCCCTGTGGGGTATTTCTTGGGGCCAGTCACTGACCCTCCTGGTCTCCCTTTG
>CAUYON010024792.1:0-28938 GCA_963573935.1 Arctocebus calabarensis | reverse complement strand
TTGAGCCCAGGAGTTGGAGGTTGCTGTGAGCTGTGATGCCATAGCACTCTATCCAGGGTGACAGCTTGAGGCTCTGTCTCAAAAAAAAAAAAAAAAATGGGGAGGGGGGGCTGGGCACAGTGGCTCATGCCTATAATCCTAGCACTCTGGGAGGTTGAGGCCAGTGGGTTGCCTGAGCTCACAAGTTCAAGTCCAGCCTGAGCAAGAGGGAGACTCTGTCTCTAAAAATAGCTGGGCGTTGTGGTGGGTGCCTGTAGTCCCAGCTACTCCGGAGGCTGAGGCAAGAGAATCGCTTGAGCCCAAGAGGTTGAGGTTGCTGTGAGCGATGATCCCAGGGCAACAGCTTGAGGCTCTGTCTCAAAAAAAAAAAAAAAAAAAAAAATTTCTCTTGTATATTCAGCCATTTCTCTTCTTCAGTCTCCGTTTTTTTTTTTTTTCCCAAGACAGAGCCTCAAGCTGTCACCCTAGATAGAGTGCTGTGGCATCACAGCTCACAGCAACCTCCAATTCCTGGGCTCAAGCGAGTCTCCTCCCTCTGCCTCCCAAGTAGCTGGGACTACAGGCGCATGCCACAATGCCCGGCCATTTTTTTTGGTTGCAGCCACCATTGTTGTTTGGAGGGCTCGGGCTGGATTCGAACCTGCCAGTTCAGGTGTAGGTGGCTGAAGCCTTAGCCCATTGAGCCACAGGTGCCAAGCCTATTTTTAAAAATTAAGAAATATAAAAATTAACAATATGGCAAAGAAAAATAATAGAAGTTTTAAACACAACACAGTATAATAACCATTTGCATAGCATTTACATCGAAGTAGTTATTAGAAGCAATTTAGAGATGATTTAAAATATATGGGAGATACATAACTATTATGTACCCATAATTATTAAAAATTTAAAATTAAAAAATAATAAATATATGGGAGGATGTACATAGTTTATATGCAAATACTATGCCATTTTACACAAGGGATTTACACTGATTTTGGTATGAAAGGGTCTTGGGATCAATCTCCCTGAGGAGACTGAGAGAAAATTATATTCAAATAATATATACATAGGTCAATACCAAAGTTTTGAGACAGATTGTGTAATGATCCATTATTTCACTGCTAAAAAACATTGTCAACAGCACCCTTTCTGATTCACTGCTGCAAGTTTCAACCTGTTTGGCTTATCACTGATGCCAGGATGGAGTCCATGTGGGTTTTACATTTCTTGATTTTTGCATATCTCAAAACTTTTGTAAAAATGCATAAACCATGAATAGGTTAAAACCAATCATCTTCATCCAGTAAGTGTCAAATTTTATTTATCTTTTGTCTTTATTAATGTCTTTTAAATTGATAAATCATAACTATATGTATTTATGGGATATATTACGATGTCTTGATATACATATACATGTGTATATTGTATACATGTGGATTAAATATAACCAAGAACCATAACCACCACCTCCCATTATTCATGTGGTGAGATATTTGAAATTTACTCTCTTAGCTATTTTGAGATATATGTGATTGCTGACTATAGTCACTCTGCTATATAAGAGATCTCCAAACTTACTCCTCCTACCTCACTGAAACTTCAATCCACTGAAATTCTACTTAACTGAAAATCTTTTTAGCTAGTTTTTCAAAGGTATTAATTCTTAGCATTAGTTACAAAAAGTGATAGATTCCAACCTTGCTTATAGATTTTGGGGGGGGGGGATTTTACTAAACGGGCTTTAATTCTCAGCCTACTCATTTCGATAATATTTAAATTATTAACATGATCTTTCAAATTTATTCTATATACTTCAGGAAAATTAATTTCTAAAAAATTTGATCATTCAATACATTTTAATTTTTAAAAATACCAACACCTAATTAGTTCCTTTTCCTTATTGTATGAAATCACCAACTCTTGAAGGTCGTCAATAAGATGATTTTATTTATCATTTTATATATATATATATGTATTTTTTTTTTTTTTTAGAGACAGAGTCTGACTCTGTCACCCTCAGTAGAATGCTGTGGTATCACAAAGCTCACGGCAACCTCCAGTTGGGCCTAAGCAATTCTCTTGCCTCAGCCTCCCAAGCAGCTGGGACCACAGGCACCCGCAACGACGCCCAGCTATTTTTTTGTTGCAGTTTGCTAGGGGCCAGGTTTGAACCTGCCCCCCTTGGTATATGGGGCTGACACCCTACCCACTGAGACACAGGCACCACCCTATTTATCATTATATTTATCCTTGTATTTCTCTATTGCTATTTCTCAATCCAATACAATATGTTTGAGAGCCTTACTTCCTGCTCAAATAATTTTTTTCATTAAAAAGAGAAAAAAAATAGGGCAGCGCCTGTGGCTCAAAGGAGTAGGTATCCAGCTCTATATGCTGGAGGTGACAGGTTCAAACCCAGCCCCGGCCAAAAACTTCAAAAAAAAAAAAAAAAAAGAGAGAGAGAGAAGAAAAATAGAACAGCTAGCTATAGGGATTATTGTGTTTGCTAGGCAAATGGTTTGCATATAATTTCACCTATTATATAAACTCCCACAGAAATACCTAATTCTTTTCATTTGGCACTTATACCATACTGTACTTTGTATTACCATAACTTTAAAAATGTATAGTCTCATTTTATACTTGACTATTACTTAATCCTCTTTATTTCCCAATGTCTTCCCTGAAAATTCCCTTCTCCAAAAGCCTAGCAGATCATCTTATACATATCATAGATGAGCAGAAAACATTTATGGTTGATTATAATTGTCTGTGGTTTATAATTCTTTTTACCAGTTATCAAAACAATTTTATTTCAAATATTATTATGGAGTGTTAAGTTTTGATATATACAGTATTAAAACAGGTAACCTCTGTTACAATGTTACATATTTCAAGTTAGTGTTGAGGTCTAAAAACACTGCTTCAAATTATTTTCAAAGTGCTTTCAAATAAAATTGTATTTAATATAGATGTCTGACTAGAATCCTATCAGTACTATGAATCATAAAATTTTTTGAATGAAGAGTTCTAAATGAATAAATCATTGTAAGTTTGCATTTTCAAAAGCATAGAATATATTTATTATAGCATCTCTATATACAAGTTTTATTTTATGGCATGTGTATGGTCTGAGGTAGGAACAAAGATGTTCAGGAATATTTCTTACTCTCCAAACCATGAGATTTCCCTTCCTTTATAAATACAAACTTTAGAATATTGCATTTTTCATAATGAACTACTGAAACACGAAACAACACAGATAAATCTCAAAAACACTATATTGAGTGGGGAGAAAAAGACAAAAAACAGTATATCCTACATACACCTATTTATTCATTTATTTGAGACAGTCTCAGTCTGTTGCCCTCAGTTGAGAGCTGTGGCATCATAGTTCACAGCAACTTTAAACTCAGGCTCAAGCGATCTTCCCTGCGTCAGCCTCCCAAGTAGCTGGGACTACAGACACCCACCACAATGCCCAGCTATTTTTAGAGACAGGGTCTCACTCTTGCTTGGGCTGGTCTTGAACTCCTGAGCTCAAGTGATGCACCCACCTCAGACTCCCAGAGTGCCAGGGTTACAGGCATGAGCCACTGCATCCAGCCAATATATCCATTTATACAAAGTTCCAGAACATATAAAACTATTCTATGGTGATGGAAATAAGGCTACAATTTTTTCTGTGATGGAGGCAGATAGTTGAGGACTATCTTGATGGCAAGCAGGATATTTCTAAAGTGATGAAAATGTTCTACATCTTCATAGAGGTATAAATTATCTGGACATGTGCATTTGTCAAAACTCCTCAGAGTATAACTCTTTAAGATTTGTTCATTTCACCTTATAACACAATAAAACCAGGTAATGCTCTAAGATCTCCTATCAAAATTTATCCCAAAGTTTAGTATCTAACTTGTCTCCATTGGCTAGGCACTTTAAGATCTCCTGTCAAAATTTGTCTCAGGAGCAGGGTATCTAACTCGTCTCCATTTGGCAGGCACTTTTAAGTTTCTAAGACTTCACATCCTATTTCCCAGGCATCTTTCAATCCCAGGCAACTACTAAATAGTGAAGGTGGTTGCCCTATCCTAGAATTTACCCCTCAGATGAAAGGTAAGAGCTCCCAGCTGTGAAAGAAAAGGTTGCAAAGGAAATCATGAGTTTTTTATAATAGTGATGTCACTAAAGAAGAATGTCGCATAGCTGTGCTCTGAACCTTTAGATTATTTATGCCATAAATGAGAATGGTGGCAGGAGGATGCAAAAGGTTTGCTACAAGCAAGCAAAATTATCTGGGATTGAGGGATGTCCTCGGAATAGGACTCAAATTAATAGAACTTGGTGAGCAATTGAATATGAGGGCTTTATAGAGGGTTGTTGTCAAATCTTTGAGTATATGTAGGCTATCACATCCCAGAGAGGTAAGAACAACTTCCCTCAGAGAATCAGTCATGTGCCTTTCATGCTAGTATTCATAAAAGATGAAAGATTTACACAACCTGAAAAGAAACCAGGGTATCATAATGCTGTTAGAATATAACATTTCTCGGAGTATGTTCTCTTTGGAGAATACTGGTCCTTGGTAAACTATCCCATAGTTTAAAAGTTTCAGAAATGTCGCATACAACATCTCCCATTTGGAAAATCATATGCTATTTAAATTTCTCAAAGTTATTTCTCAGATGTAGCTTTTAATAAATATCTTTTATAATTCTGTTAGAATGGGAAACACATGGCCAACAGTTTACCATGGCCATAATGATTTTCACTATAGTGAATTTAAAATACTAATTGTAGGCTGGACACAGTGGCTTAAGCTGTAATCCTAGGACTTTGGGAGGCTAAGGCGGGTAGATCTCCTGAGCTCATGAGTTTGAAGCTCAGTATCTAAAAAAATAGCCAGGTGTTGTGGTGGGCATCTGTAGTCCCAGCTATTCAGGAGGTTGGGGTAAAAGGATGGCTCAAGCCCTAGAGTTTGAGGTTGCTGTGAGCTGCAAGACCAGAGCACTCTACCAAGGATGACAGAATGAGACTCTGTCTGAATAAATAAATAAGTAAATATTCCTAATAAAAGTAAATTTTGCAGCCTTTTAACTTCAAATAAGAGAAAAGGATCTACCTCTGCATTTACTTTTCTTTTGAACTAATAGATTTTATTTTCAGTGCAATTTTTGGTTTACAGAAAAATTGAGCGGAAAAGTACAGAGAATTCCCATATATCCTGCCCTCCTCCCACAGTTTCCCCAATTAACATCATGCAATAGTGTGGTATGTTTGTTACAATTGATGAACCATATGTTGATACAGTATTAACTAAAATTCATAGTGTACATTAGGGTTTAGTCTCTGTGCTGTGCAGTTCTATGGGTTTAAACAAATGCATAACGTCATGTTGCAATCCCTTCTAATTTTTTTTTCTTGCTTAGGAGTCAATTTTACATTCAGAAAATAACTATCTCCACATCAAAAGAAGTAGGTAAAATTGGTCTCCTGATAATAGTTTTTCCCAGTAGGCAGAACACTACTAGTAGAATTCAATGTCAAAAAAAAAAGTGTACTTTGAAGAAACTTTTATTAAGTTTGTAAAAGCATTGGTTATTTTTTTGACTGGGAACCCCTATAACCAGCAAAATTATGTTGCTTTTCAGCTAAATTTACTTTGATTCTAGATGCAGAATGTCTGCTGCAGTGGGAATGGTTACACACAGTTCTTCAGTATCCTGGGAGCCTTTTTTTGACATTCTGGATTTAGGTCACAAATGACAATGGTGGGGAGGGTCTACTTACAAAATCATATTAAAGAAGCTTACACTTTCTCAGGTAGCAACACTTAAAATCTAATGAGTATATTTGTCTTTTGAACAATGATGTTAATAGAAAAATTGCCTTTTTTTTAGAACCCCCAGCAGCTGGTTTGTGAGATAAAGCGCTTCAGTCCACACACACCTGCAGCAATTCCAGTTTTCCTTATCCTTGCTTTACTTCACTGTCCCAGGAGTATGACAAAAGCATGAAGATATACCATGGATTACGTTTGAGTTTGGACTGGAAATTCAACTTTTCCCACTCTACAGCAACTCATCTCTCTATTAAAAGGACTATTCTTACCTCTGACTCTAATGCTCCATCATAGTGCTCAAAAGACAGCCACTGAGGCAGGCTAACAGGCAAAATATGAGCCCAAAATTCTGTAATTAATTAAAAATAAAATTTTAGTGGTGTTCTTTTTTTATAGAGATTCACCATCACTACTAACTAAAATGTAAAATATAAACAAGCCTGTTTGTAAGTATTGTTATGAGAAGATTTTTACAATCATGTTATTAGCGAATTCTGGGTTCATCTAATCAAATAATAG
Organism: Arctocebus calabarensis; assembly: GCA_963573935.1. Lineage (NCBI taxonomy): Eukaryota > Metazoa > Chordata > Mammalia > Primates > Lorisidae > Arctocebus > Arctocebus calabarensis. The sequence continues at coordinate 22,592 of CAUYON010024792.1, read as the reverse complement.
CATAAGTAATAATAACACATAGAGATAGTATCCAAACACTCAAAAGAGTAATAATCAGAGTTAGTTATATAATATAGAATTTGGTATAGTTAGTCATACCTTTTTAAGCCATTTTTAATTTCATCATCATAAACTTGTATGTACAATTTATGTCTGGTCTGAAAATCTACTAAATTTTCAAATCATTGACAGAATAAAAATTCTTAGAGAATCCTAAACATTCTATTTAACCTACATTCTAATATTATACTTAAGAGAGAAATGAGGAAATGGGAATCTGATTTTTTAAATTATCTAACTTCATGAAGATGGAGCAATGCTAATAAAATTAAATTCAACACATGTCTTGTATGTGTAAAAATATTTAAAAGATTTTTTAAAACCTATTGGAGGAGAGAGGAGGGATCGGGAGAGGGAAGGAGGGAGGTGTTCAGTGTGGTCCCATCTACGGGGCATACCTCCTGGGGGCAGGACACAACTATAACAGGGACTTTACCTAGCAAATGCAAACATGTAGCCTAATCATTTGTACCCTTATATTCATCTGAAATTTAAGAAAAACAAATAAAGCTTATTGGAAAGTTGTATAGGTAGTGAAAAAGGCAATGGATCCATCAGTAGATTTTGTGTAAATCATAGCTATGCTGTGTCCTGCCTGTGTGACTTGAGCTGATCACATGGCCTCTCCATTTCCCAATTTAGGAATTGACATATGCAAATAATAATATTCACTTCATAGATTTCTCTTGAGAAACAAAGTAGATAATGTATCTCACAGTGCCTGGCACAACACTTGGCCTATGATAGTCACTCAATAGGTAGATATTGAACATTCCACTGAATCTATTTGCAATGAGAGATGTAATCCAAACTAGATTTAAATTCCCTGGCATAACTTTGTAATCTTTGAACATTGTCCAATCACCCAGAAGCTTTCATCTTCTGTTGTTTGATAATGTTCTTAAAGTGTATACACAAAACATGATACAGTTTATCATATGTACCTGGCAGTGTTGAAGCAGTACTATACCACTCATAATAAACTTGAAGAAATCTGAGCCTACTTGCCAGTCTACACTTGAGATACTATTCAGGACATCAGCAATTCTCACTAGAAATTTCCCTGAGAAAATCAACCACTTGGTCAGCAGATATTCAGAGATATACTCTTTCACAAGAAGCAGAAAACCAAATTTAGAGAAAAAAAAAAAAAAAGAAAGAAACTCAGCAAAAATAGAACAGCCGTTGGAGCTGTGTGGCACTTTTACATTTTAATTAAAATTAGTTCAAAAGGCAAATAAATCACTGAGTCACACATAAGTACAAAATTCTATGCTGGAGATTTAGAAAAGAAATCTGAGATAAAGTCTCCATCAAAAAAGAATTCATTATCTTCACTTGGGAGAATAGATCTATAACGCAGTCCTTCAATGCAGGATAAAAACAATGAAGTGTAATCTGGAGAGGCACAACCCCAACAGAATCATGCATGCAGAAAACATGGATCTCAGATCCTATATCTGAAGAAGCTGTACAGTCCAATAAAAATGGAAATCCAAGCCTCAGTTCCACTCTGACTACCCATAAGATAGTAAGGTAGTAGCTCTCTACATTTTTATTTCTTTATCTACAATGTATCAGATCTAGATAGTTATGTTATGGTTCTATAACATGGGAGAGAGAGTCTTAAGATGATTCTCAGGCAATGAATAAGAATACAAACAGTTGGACATTTATTAAGAATAGGCTTAAAAGTAAGGGAAAACATATCAGGTTTGGGTGAGAGTAAAGAAATAACACCTTCTTAATTGAAGTGAGTAGGAAATTAGTGGAATATCTTTGACAAGATTGTCTTCTAGGACAGATATGCAAAACAAAAATTCACTTTGTAAATGAAAACATGAGGCAGTGAGAACAGCATCAATAGAAAGTCAATTCTGTCTTTTTGAGAGGTTTGATGAATATTTTCTTACAATAACCAAGTTATAGTTGCTATTATTTGTACCATAAGTATCATCATAAACACATTATTATTTTAGCTACTATCAGTTGAAAGTATAGACTATACCAGGAACTAGGCTAGATTTACAGATATCCATTCTAATCTCACAGCATTTCTTGATCATTATTGTTTAATATCTACTGATCATCCACTACATGCCCGTCCTACACTACAATTCTCACTACTGTATTATAAAGCAGATAGAAGTATTTTTACTACTTTATATACAAGCAAACTAAATTAGAGCATAAGTCATTTGTTTAGGGTCACAAATGACCACTATGTAAGTCAGCACATCTGTGTATATCCTATGTTCAGAGAGGTTAAGAAAAAAGTGCTAATAAACTTAAGTTATAAAATGTGTATCCCTCAATTAGATCTTTGCACACATGCAAAAAGGGAGCACGGATTCATTACACTGTCATTATTGTAGTCTTGCGTGAAACATATGGAAAACTGGCAGGCAGAGAAGCTACAAACTTGTCAGTTAGCAGGCTTGGATAAATTCCCAAACATGAAGGGCACAAGAAGCCCTTCAAGGATGTGGCATAATACAGCTCTTTAAAAATGTGACACGGCTGTGAACTCCTGAGAAACAGCAGCAGCTAACAGAACACCTGGTGTTACACTATAAGGAATGTGACTACTCTTTTTTGAGCAAAGGTTCAAAAGTCCAACTATGAATTTAAGGTACAAATTCTTAGTCTCTTCAAATACTTGCAGTCCCTAAACTGAACATTCACTTCATACACACAATGTAGAAGGATTGCTACTACTAAGCATATGAGTGGCAATCTCTTCAAACACAGCTGTATTCATAGATTGGAGACATCATCTATAGAAACGAGATGAAATGATTTTATGAAGGCATGCATATATACACAAACACGCACACAAACGTGTGCATCCAGGCAACAAATACTCTTTGAATATCTATTATGCATCATCAAGATAGAAACTCATGCATAGATTGCTTCTGCTCTTTTAAGGAGCTCAATGATTTTAGACATGGGATATGAATGATTATAAAACAAGGTTTTTTTAATTGCTAAATCATTAGTGTTGGGAATAAAGCTTAGAGAAAGGAGAAATCGGTTCTAACTAGGGTGATTAGGGAAGGCTTAGAAATGCATGTGCACACACACATATGCAAACACACAAACACACACACACATATAGCATAGTCAACAATGTATTCTAAAAGTCTTCAGGAACATAGAGAAGGAACCAGCCTATGACGATGAAGAGATCACTGACCAAAGATCTATTAATATAACACAAATTGAAAAATGAGCTAGGTCACTCTGTACCACAAATAAACACCAAAAAATTGCATCATCTTCCAATGATGAATTTGGGATAGACAAACCAGAATGAACTTCAACTCCCAAAACATATAAAAATTAAGTGGAAATTATTTAGTTTATAACAGCCAAATAGAAAACACTCTCAATCCACAAAGTACTTTCTTATCATATGTAAACCCCACACAATTTTCTGTAATGAACTCGGTGAACTTGTTATCATTATAATGAAGTCAATATGTATATAAGCCCAAATTAATTCCCTAAGTTGCACAACAGTTTAACAGTGAGTAATTGAGTGTCTACCAAGGTACCAAGCATCGTGCTATGGCCTTTAATATTTATTCATTTACTCTGAAGAAATATTTATTAAAAACTTATACAATTAATCATATCCATTTTAAGACAGTTTTCTAAATTTTCCTAGCTTTTGATATAAGAACCAATCACTCACTTTCCCAAGGCTAAATGAGAGTCTTTCCAATAAATACATTGCAGAAAAACATATGCTGCCACATTTTTTGAAAATAAAAAAAATTATTTTACTCCATTTCTGAACTGAATCATTAAAGAGAAATTTGTACCATTCTAAACTTTGCAACATAGGACACAAGTTTCCTTTGGGAAATTCTCCTCTTGGATGTCTCCTGGCCCTTGGTGGGGGCAAGGGAGACCTCTGCTGCAACATAGCCCACCAGAGTCAAAGTGAAACTCAATGATATTTGCTTAGAAGCAAGCAACTATTTCCAGTGCTGAGTATGCCACATGTCTTTCCTGAGTAAAGCCCTTGAACTCACCCAAATTCTACAGCAGCTAATCATTCCCCATGTGGTAGCTATCTTAAAGAGATTGAAAAGGTCCTTCATGAAGTCTAGCTATTTCTTAACACTAGTACTCTGATGTGAGGAACATCCAGAGTCTCCATAGTTTACAGCAACTCCTGCAGGGAGCTCTGAGGCCAGGTGGCCACAGCTGTAACAGCTTCCAGTAGATCTCTATTGCCTGACTGCCAAAAGACCTGGGCTTCTAGAATAAAAGGTGAATTCTTTTGAGTCCTGCAGAGATGCTTATCTGGCAGTGAGAACAGCATCATCTGTTCTGTCATGAGTTTCCCAGTACAGCTTCAGGCCTTCATGAGAGAGGACCAAAGTCCAAGAAGCTGCATAATCTAAAATCTTACTGGGAGCTGGGGGATCTCCCTCAAAGGCTATGAGTTTCATGAAAGCAAGGATTTTATATTAATGGCTATATCCACCATACCTAGAAGAATTCATAATAAACATTCAATGCATTTTTGTTGAATGAGTAAATAATGAGTGAATCAATGAATGGCTAACACCATCACTTGTGAACAATATAAGGAGTAAACGTTTTTAAGTCTCCCAGCTTCCGCTGCTCCTCAGTAAAGCTATGATAATAAATTGCATCGCATCACCGTCTTCCCTGTGCAAAACAACAAAGTCCACATTTCTAATCCTGGCCTCCAGGGCCCCACACACTCTGAGCCCCACCTCTCTCCCTGACATTTCCTCCCCTCTCCCTCACTGGCCTCCTCTCCATTTCCCAGAGGCCTCACAGATGCCTCCACCTCCCAGCGATTGCTCTTGCTACTGCCCCTCTCCAGAACACCGTGCTTAGTGTGTGCATTCCTCAGGCCTCAGTGCATTCAGAGCGCACTGAAAGGTCTTCGGGAGAGGAGGTTTTGATAAGCCCGTCTAAAATAGCACCCCGCGTAACTTCTATTTCTTACTCAGTGGCTACTTGGGGTTTTTATAGCAGTTACCTGCTTCTGACATATTAAATGTTCATGGGTTTATTTCCTGTCTCCTCCTCTGAATTATATAAGAATGGGGGAGATGTTTCGTTTAGTGAATGTCAGTACCCAGAACAATGCCCAACACATAGTAGGTAGGCTATGTAAGAATTTTGTGACAATTTTGCAAATTGGCTCTGACATCCTTGGAGATGGTGCTTCCTTTGTACCTGGCCTGGGATAGGTCTTGGGATAGGCACAGGAGAGACACATAAACCTCTCTTGGACCCAACTGTCACAAAGATTGGGGTAGAAGTTAAACATGTTCTGTGAAGTGCTACAGGCAATATACAAACTGCAAAGAGATAACAAGGAGAACATGACTCTACCTCAGGAGTGGGAAAGGCTTCCTGGAAGAAATGAAATGTTGACCTGAAAGAACTTTCCATAGGAAGAGGCAACGTAAACATGTTCAAAGCAGCCTAGAACAGCCCTGAGGTTCAGGTATAGAGGAGAAGGTAGTACGACGGAGCACCAGGGCACAGGGCCACCGGAGTGGCAATGCAAGCTCATATCCCATGTTAAGAATCTGGAACTTTATCCTGCCCATCAAAGAATTCTCCTTACAACTCAGCCAAACAGGATCATTACTGCTTATGATCTGAAAGAAACGGAACCTAATCTCTAACTACAGGCATCACAGCATTACTACCAGTATTTCTGCATTGCAAAAATTGTTTTACATGCGAATAATGCCTCAAAGGGAACACAAAAACAAAAACAATTTGATTCCTTAAAGACTGGAGCTTTGGAAGGTTGGTTGCTATTTAATGTCTTTGATTTCCTTTTTTTTTTTTTTAATTAAGTCACACACATAGATCATGAATACATTTATGCATATTGATTTCCTTTTAAATTTTGGTTTGCTAAACATCTGTTAAATGTTGGACTATGGTCTCCAATTTTATAACTGCCACCCCTCAATGTAGGTCTGATTTCCCTGGTATGGATATTTGCCTGAAGACACAGTGTCACATTTACTTGTTGCCTTTCTGTAAAGTAATGAAGCCCTAATCTCTGCTTTGCACCAGTCTTAACAAAGAGAACAGTCCAAACAGATAAGGAACCACTGACAAACTAGCTTTTCTGATAATTTTACGCTTCAGGCCTTTCGAAAATCAGTTTTTCAATCACAAGCCTTGAGTACATTCATCTAGTCTACTTGTTTTCAATTTTTTTAATGAAATCTTTTTTTCTTTTCCTTAACAAACTCTCACACAGAACCCACTATGTAAAATCTGTAAAGCATCATTTTATTAATAATAAATACATTATGCACATACAAATGTATACCCTTTGTTTATAGCAAAAAGATCATTGAGCACAATGTGGCTATTTTTTGAGCCAAATATTTCTTTTTCAGTTCTGACTTAATGGATGACAGTTGTGGTTTGTCATTCCCAGCACAAAATTTGTGTCTGTGTTTTTCCTTAGACAGCATTAAAAAACTAAATTGAATCTGATTCATAGCCTGCATTTAAAAAAGAAAAAGAGAGAGAAAGACCAATGCAAAGCTAGAAACTTCTAACCTGTGGCTCATTTACAAGTCTAAGTAGGTTGGAGATTGCAAACTCATTCTAGACTCAAGAGTTTGAGCCATATTCCATTTAGTTCACATGTACGTTTTAAAATTAGTTCTCATAGCTTAAAAATTGAAATATTTTATTTACAAATCTAGATTTCTATCTCCTATGTCTGTTTATCTTTAATATCTGTCTCATCTGTGAATTGAAAACCTTTTGAGGGTATGGGCCATGACTTCCTGTTCACCCCGCCTCTAGCCCAATGCCTGGCATGTGGCTCTCAACAAACACATGGTGATAACTGTACTGGGAACGAAGGTGCGAAACTGCAGCCTCTGTGGCAGGACAAGTTCTTTGGATTATCATTACCTGAAGACAGGCACAAACCCCTTTCAGAGTTATGCATTTGATTCCTGTCAGATTCCAGTACGATTATGCTGCTCATAATGTTGGAGAACCGCTGTTTAAGGTCAGCATGAGAGGCAGTGAAGAGTAGTTCTTATGTTAAGAGCATGGATCTAGGAGATGAATCTGTAACCTAAACATAAAATCATATGCCCTCCTCCTGCCCCCAGCCAACTGGCTGAATGGACTGCCTGTTGGCCAAGGGGACCCCAGAGGAACCTGAGAAAGTGAGTTCCCAGCCATGACAGGAAAGGAGGTCAGACATGGTTCGTTATGTGCCCTTCTTTTTGAGTTTACAACTGACCGGCATTAATGTTAAAACAAAGATCATTAAGACTGACAAAACAGGTACTCTATAGCAATAAGATACCAAATTATAATCAAGACCTAAGGCCATGCTTGGGAAGGGTTAAGTCATGCCTTACAATCCATAAAATCTGGTTAAATAGGTCTGCTTTTTGCTGGCATGGTTTCACATGACAGATACACTTAGCATAAATATTCCTTCCTACTGACTCCAAATTTTTAGACAAAGCTTAACACTCTCAACCAATACCCAATTAAAGAGTCCCTAAACCCATCTAGGATTTGTAAGCCCTGCTTTTTCATGTCCTACAACCAATATATGCCTTCCTCGTACTGATTTATGATTTTACCTGCAATTCTTATCTCCCTAAAATGTATAAAACCTAACTGTAACCTGACCACCTCAAGCACACTTTCTCAGGACCCCTGGAGACTGTGTCTCCCCTACCTGTGGTCACTTATATTTGCCTCATATAAACCTCTTTAAAATATTTTACAAAATCTGATTTTTTAGTTAACAAATCCCTAGTTATAATCTCTGCTTCTTCAACTACGACTTTCTATGTGATCCTCAACAAACTGTTTAACCTCCCTGTATTTTATTTTTCTCATCAGTAAAACAAGGATAATGAAAATACATATCATAAAATTGTTATAAAACTTAAAATGTAGCTAAGAATTTTAAAGTGCTCAGCAGATATTCATCTTGCATAGTTTGACATAGTACTATGTTAAAAAAAAATAAATGTAGTCTCAGGCAAACATTAAATGTCCTTCCACAAAGTCTTGTTCTTTTGTTTGCTTTTCCTTTGGCAGCTACAAGACTGGAAGAGTCCAACAACCTAACAATAAACTGATCCCTCAGATGTGTTTCGTATTTACTCCAGGGCATGAAGCCAGCTAGTGACAAATCCTTCAGCCTTTCAGTGGTGCTCTAAGCCATGTGACCTGGGCAACAAAGGCTTTTAGGATTTCCCTGTAAATTGAGCAAGCCCTTCCCAGTTAAGGATAGGACTTAACTCATTCTACTCATTAACCCTTTGAGTCCGATAGATAGATAAATAATTTATTCCTTTAAACTCCTTTCCTGATTTTTATTTTTATATTTTTCCTTGGAGTATCTTAACATCAAAAAGAAAACAATCATTAATTTTGTGAAGAATATGATGTATTAACCAGTAAAATAAAATATTATACTTTTATATTAATTAAAGATAAAATATTAACCAAGAATAATCTAATCAAAACTCCTAGACTTTTTTCCAAGGCATAGAAATTTTACTTATTTTTCTAATAGAAAATATAATAATAGTCCCTTCTTCGGTTTTATTGTACCCTTTAAACATAATATTCTAATGGTAGAAAAATATAGGAAATTCACTTTCTGAAAAAATTAAACACCATTACAAAGAGTTTGGTGAAGTACAAGCAAAAATAATTTTTTAAAAAGAAAAATTAGATAATCATGTCTAGAGATAACAGAATGTACTTCACACACATTTAAAAGGCAAAAGGGCAAAATGTCTGATTAAAGTACATAATATTCTGAAGAATTAAATGGCCTCATTTATCTATCGTCTTTGATTAATTTTTAATCCTTCAAATCTTTGCTCTGATTTCTCAATAACTTAGGAGACACGTTATCCCTTTCGTCATTATATCTCAAATCTTCATGCGCTAGTTTGCACTCATCAATTTCTACAGTACATTTAAACATTACAAGTGTTAGGAAAATATAAATTTCTCTTTACCCTTTACCATTATTCCACTTATCAGAGCCATCTCTAGAATCCAATATGTCAGCTTGATTTTTCTCATTAGACTGTTTGTTCATTTAATAACTTATACTGCGTGCCACTGGTGTTCTGGGCACTATACCAGGAAGTGAGAAAATAGGAAGAAAAGGTCCCTGGTGTATCAAACTTACATTACAATTTCTGGGATAAACAAGCACTAAAGCAGTTTTTGTATTCAAGGCAGAGAGAAAAGCAAGTATAAGAAACCTGAGATAGGACAGAGCAGCAAGGAAGCCAGGCACAGTGCCTCATGCCTGTTATCCTAATAATTTGGGAGGCTGAGGCAGGTGGATTGCTTGGGGACAGGAGTTTAAGACCAGCCTGAGCAAGAGTGAGACCCTGCCTCTAAAAAAATAGAAAAACTAGCTGGCATTGTGCTGGGCAGTTGTAGTTGCAGCTACCTGGGAGACTGAGAAAAGAGGATCTCTTGAGTCAAAGAGTTTGAGGTTTGAGGTTGTTCTGAGCTATTCCACCATAGCACTCTACCCAGGGCAACAGAGTGAGACTATCTCAGGAAAAAAAAAAAGAGGCCCATAAAGGATGGGATAATAAGATGAAATGAGGCCTATGGGTAGCCAGGGAACATGGTAAGGACTTCCGAATTTTATTCTGTGCAATGGGAGCCATGGAGAATTGAGCGGTAGGAGGTGGCAGGACCTCACTGACAGTAGCACTGGGAGCAAGAGTTATGTAGAGACCAGAGTAGGTGGAAATACTGAAGGCAAGGAGGCAAATGAGGACATTAGCTAAGATAAGACATGACCATGAGTTGGGTGAGGATAACAGGAGCAGATATACAGAGAAGTAATTGAATTCAGACCACATTTTCAATGTGAAGGTTACAGATTTGCTGACTATAGAATTAGATGTATAGGCTGACAAAAGAGGTTTGTGTTTTTATTTACAGTGCTTTATAGAAATCATGATAACTCATTTCGCAAAGTTTTAGTAGAGCAAGAAATTAAGTAACATGCACCCAGACTAAAAGAAAACAAAGTTTTAACAACTTCCACCAAAGCTAAGGAAAAAAAATATTCTAAGTAAGGACATCTAAATTGTTTCCTTATATACACAATGTTCTTGAGCATATCATTAGAATAGTAGGGATTATTTTGGTCTTTAAAAGTACAGAAAAATAAATATAGACTCAAGGTGAAGGGATGGTCATCTACATTCCAGGCAAATGTTTAGCAGAAAAAAGCAGGTGTTGCAATCTTATTTGCAGATACACTAGGCTTTAAACCAACCAAAGTAAGTAAAGATAAGGATGGACATTTTATATTTGTTAAAGGTAATACTCAAAACGATGAGGTTTCAATTATTAATATTTATGCACCCAACCAGAATGCGCCTCAATTTATAAGAAAAACTCTAACAGACATGAGCAACTTCATCTCCTCCAGCTCCATAGTAGTCGAAGATTTTAACACTCCTTTAACAGTGTTGAATAGATCTTCCAAAAAGAAGCTAAGCAAAGAAATTTTAGATTTAAACTTAACCGTCCAACATTTGAATTCAACAGACATCTACAGAACATTTCATCCCAGGAAAACTGAATACACGTTCTCCTCATAAGCCCATGGATCATACTCCAAAACTGATCACATCTTAGGTGACAAGTCTAACCTCAGCAAATTTAAAAAAATAGAAATTATTCCTTGCATCTTCTCCAACCATCATGTAATAAAAGTTGAACTCAATAATAACAAGAATCTGCATACTCAAACAAAAACATGGCACAAGAAGATGGGGAAAGGGGTAACGGAGGGAAGAGGAGGGGGAGGGTGGGTGGTGAGAGGGTAAATGGTGGGATCACACTTATGGTGCATCTTAGAAGGGACAGGTGAAACCTACTTAATGCAGAACACAAATGTTTTCACACAATAAATGAGAAAATCCCATGAAGTTTATGTCAAACAGTTGGATGAAAATATTTCAGATTGTATATGAAGCCCGCACACTTGTACCCCATGATTGCACTTATGTACACAGCTATGATTTAATAAAAAATAATAAAAAAATGTTTTAAAGTACAGAAAAACAAAATTTTCACACTTTGATCTTTATTCACTAATCCTCTGTTAGTTATCTTTCTCAGCATTAGAGAAAAGTGTTTTATTGTAACATAAAATAAATATTTCTATAATTAATAAGCAGAAGGAATGTCAACTTATTGATTAGCTTCTGGGGGAAACAATTGTCAAATTCCTATTTGTTATTCTATCAACTATTTTATCTATCAGCCACTGTTGGTTGTTTCTGACAATGTTACCCATCCAACAATCAATGTTAATCTACCATTTTAAAATTTAATGAGGCAAAACTTAGCATCAGAAGTGGCATAATTTTTCCAAGAGATTTCTTCACATTTAGTAAAATTTCAAAAACACTCTATAATTGATTTCAACAGTACTATTTATCTCATCTTATGCTTTGCTAACATTTCCTATATATCTTTCCTTTTCTTTAAAATATAAACTACAGTAGAATCTCTCTAAGTTGACTACCACCTGAGGGACTATAATAAATTGGTCAACATATAGAGGTGGTCAACACTGACACAAACATGGGGTGCATGTCTGGTCTATGAAAATTAGGTTAACTTAAGAAGGTGGTCAATGTAGGGAGGTGGTCAGCTATGGAGGTTCTACCAAATTTAATCATTGGTCCTTTATAAATTACTCATATACCGTTAATGAGGACTGACAGAAAACAGTTACTCTGAACACCTCTTTGGGTTCCATGAATTGCTGTCCAAGACTTTAAAGTGAAGAAAACAAATCTGAGACTTAAGCTTACAAAAAGTTGCACATTATGAATATGATTAGCTCCCAAGAGGGCTAAATCAAGAGATTTCCTATAAATATGAAACTGAAGATTTTAGAACACTCAACATTCCTTTAAAATTACCTGAGTATAATCTCCATTATGTCAGACTAGAAAGTGATAATTTAATTTATTATATTCCATTTGGCCAGGCATAGTGGCCCATGCCTTTAATCCCAGCAATGTGGGAGGCTGAAGCAAGAGGATTACATTAGGCCAGGAATTCAAAACCAGCCTGGGCAACATAGCAAGATCCTGACTCTACAAAAAACAAAAAAAGAAAGAAAGAAAATGGGCACAAATAAAAGCCTAAGAATAATATAGTTTCCCTTGGTGTTAGGATTATGTGTAGGGTTTTTGTGTAAGAAATAAAATAAATTTGAGGTGGGGAATAAAGCTATATTGAGACTCTCCCTTGTAAACTTGCTTTATAATTAGGTGAATGAACTTAAACCAGACCGAGAATTGATTTGAAAATACCCCAAAGGAGTGTTGTCTTGTCTTCTTAATTACTCTCTTCCCCTAGTTCACTGACTGGGTGCCAGAATCATCATTAATTTGGGACCCGCTTTGAATCCTCTTGCCAATAATAACTGATGTTAACAAAAGTGCTGTTAGTATGATTCTATGCTTTGTAGAGTAACTTTTGACTCATACCTACTTCTGAGAATCTAATCAAAGAAAAACGATCCAAAATACGGCAAGACCTGTGTTTGTGGCTGTGTTTTGCTGCAAGTAACAAAATAAGCATCTAAAAAACTTCTGGCCAAATTGGAGTTTGTCTCTCATGACTCTGGTAGTGGCCAGTTGGTAGCCTGGATTCAGCTGCTCAGTGATGTTATCAGGATGTTGGCCTTCTGCTCTGCTTTGTCATTCTTAGCATATAGAACTGATAGAAAAGCTACCAGTTCTAATATGAACTGATAGAAAAGCTACTTCTGGCCAGGCACAGTGGCTCATGCCTATAATCCCAGCACTCTGGGAGGCCAAAGCAGGACAGATCACCTAAACTCACAAGTTTAAGACCAGCCTGAGCAAGAGCAAGACCCCCATCTCTAAAACTAGCCAGGCATTGTGGCAGGCACCTGTAATCCCAGCTACTTGGGAGGCTGAGGCAAGAGAATTGTTTGAGCCCGAGAGTCTGAAAAACCACCACTAAATTCATCACATTATAAATAAAGTTCTAATATATGAATTTTTTAAAAAAGAAAAGAAAAGAACTACTTCTAAACAGCTTTCTGTGTTAAATAGATGGGTAAATTAGAATGCTGATTCTGACACAGCTATATGACCACATGCAAGTTACTCAGCAGTTTCTTCCTCTGTAAATTGGAGATAATGACAATATCTTGCCTTCATGGACATCTCTTCTGTGTTTAAGGTGGGAAGAAAGGGCAAAATGGCATTGCCACATCTATCCCTTTTGCCAGGAAGGAAAACCTTTGTTAGTCTTCCCATGGATTTCGTTAGGCAGAATAGGGTCACATACACATCCTACCAACAAGGGAAGTCAAGAAAGTATAAAATGGGATTGCTGACCTCTCAGCTTAGATGCAACATAACCATCCCAAAAGAACTGGGCTTCTGTCACCAAGAAGAGGGGCAAATGGAGTTTGGATAGACATAGAGACTGCTGACAGGAGGAAGTATCTCCCTTCACCTTAAAAGCCTAAGATTAGTGAAGGAACATGTCTGCCTGGTCCAGCACTTCAGGGAGCAGATGAGTAGGTCTCTCTATTTCTGGAAGTCAGTTAATTGGCCCAGTTGATTCTCTCAGGAATCTATGACTATGCAGAAGGATAAAACCAGACTCTTAATCTCGCCATATACAAAATTCAAATCAAAACAGATTAAAGACTTAAATCTAAGACCTGAAACCATGAGACAAAGAAAACATAGGAGAAATGCTTCAGGACATTGGTCTGAGCGAGGAATTCTTGAGTAATATCCCCCAAAGCACAAGCAACCAAAGCAAAATTGGACAAATGGAATTGCATTAAACTAAAAAAAAAACTTCTTCATAACAAAGGAAACAATCAACAAAGTGAAGGGACAGCCACAGAATGAGAGAAAATGTTTGCAAACCCATCTGACAGAGGATTACTAACAAGAACATATAAGGAGCTCCAATTACTCAATAAGAAAAAAAAATCAAATAATCTGATTTAAAAATGGGCAATGGGTCTGACTAGACATTTCTCAAAAGAAAACAAACAAATGGCAAACCACTATATTAAAAAATGCTTGAAATCACTTACCATCAGAGAAATACAATTCAAAACTACAATGAAATATCACTTCACTCCAGTTACAATGCCTTTTATCTAAAAAACAGGCAATAATAAATGATGATGAGTATGTGGAAAAAGAGAAACACTTATACCCTACTGGTGGGACTATAAATTCATGAAACGCCTATGGAAAACAGTATGAAGATTTCTCAAAACACTAAAAGTGGAACTACCATATGACTCAGCAATTCCACTGTTAGGTAAATATTTAAAAGAAGGAAATTTAGTATATCAAAAAGATATCTCCACTCCCATGTTTATTGCAGCACTAGTCACAATAGCAAAGATTAGGACTCAACCTATGTGTCCATCAATGGATAAAGAAATTGTGCTACATATACATGGTGGAATATTATATAACCACAAAAAAGACTGAAATCCTGCCATTTGCATCAACAGGGATGGAACTGGGGAACATTATGTTAAGTGAGCCAAGCACAGATAAATCTTTCATGTTCTTACTCATATATGGGAGATAAATACTAAAGTAATTTATCTCATGAAGATAGAGAGTGGATAACAGTTACCAGAGGATGGGAAGGATAGTAGGGGTTAGGGAAGAATTAAGTATAGATGGTTAATGGTAAAAAATATATAGTTAGATAGTTAGATGGAATGAAAAATATTTGATAGCACAACAAAGTGACTATAATTAGCAATAAGTTGATGTGCACTTTAAAATAACAAAAGAGTAGAAATGAAGCTAATACAACCTTTTTGGAAAGAAGTTTGGAGAATACTCAAGGAACTAAAAGTAGACCTACCATTCAATCCTGCAATTCCTCTACTAGGTATATACCCAGATGAACAAAAATTATTTTACAAGGATATTTGTATCAGAATGTTTATTGCAGCCCAATTCATAATAGCCAAGATGTGGAAACAGCCCAAGTGCCCATCAACCCATGAACAGATTGACAAATTGTGGTATATGTACACCATAGAATACTATGCAGCCATAAAAAAGATGGAGACTTCACATCTTTTATGTTTACCTGGATGGAGCTAGAACATATTCTTCTTAGTAAAGTATCTCAAGAATGGGGGAAAAAGTATCCCATGTATTCCATACTACTATGAAATCAATATATAACCACCTATACAGTCATACAAATGGCAAAACATAACTATAGTCCAGAAAGTAGAAGGGACGAGGAGAGAGAGGGGAGGGAAGGGGGATATAAGAGGAGGGAGGGTTTATGGGGACCTCACCTAATGTGCATGATGCAATGATACATTTCAAAACTATTAAGAAATGAGTATAATTGTGATGGATGTGTTACTTAGTTCAATGTAAGCATTTCACATTGTATATCGAAGCAGTACCCTGAACCTCATAAATGCATCAATGTACAAAGTTATGGTTTAATAAAAAATAATTTAAAAAACTAAAACTGGAAATGGAATATTTTTGACACAAAGAATTGATAAATACCTTAGATAATGGATACTCCAATTATCCTTATTTGATTAATTCACCTTGTATGCTGGTATCAAAACATCACATGTACCTTATAAAGATATACAACTAATGTGTACCCATAAAAATCAAAAATTTTTAAAACACCATAATAAAAAATAAAACTGCCTAGCATGATGTAAACACACAATCTTTCCTAAATGAATAAATGAACTATTGAACTAATGAAATGAACTATTGAAATGATGTTGCATATATAGGTGGCCAGAAAGTTTGTGTGCAATTTAAATTGGATAATATAATTATAATTGGATAATATAATTTTAAAATATTCCATAAGTGACAAACCATATTTTATCATAGTTTTCATATATACTTAATTTTCTAAGAGAACAACTCTTGTGTACATGGAGGATACATTGTACACTACCATCTTTTGTTTCTGGAATTACTAGGAGTTGGTAAAATTCCAAGGTGTGTTAAAGGAAGATCTCTTGTCAAACAGTTGATTCTGCATTTATCGCCATTGAAGTTATATTGAAAGATTCTCTCTCACTCATTCATTCACCCAACCAACTATGAATATAGTTATTTATTCCTTATTTTAAAATGACAAATATTAAGAAGGGTTGAAAACTATTCAATTGAATTGTGCCTTTTCTTAAATTTAAACTTACTCATTCCAAGTAACGACAAGCATTCTGGCTTTTCCTTTTCTCTCCTGGTGGAGCCATGTCTGAGTACTTAAATATTGTGATATGCATTAATTTGCTATATACATAGAATTTTATTTCTAATTTGATTTACCTTATTTCACAGGTTAGACATTATATGGATTCTTTGAAATTATATGTAGTTAGGTTATATTTTCTACAAATTTCACTCCAAAGTAGTAAAAGATGGTATTATTAAAAGAGTGTATTGGGTTGGAGAGGATTGAAAACCACTATTATAGATCCTGCCTCTCAAACAGAATGAGAGGACAAAATAGAATGCAGAGTTTATTTTCGTTCTTTCTTTTCTTTCTTCTTCTTCTGAGATAGGGTCTCACTCTTGCCAGGGCTAGGTAAAATGCAGTGGCATCAGTAGAGCTAACAGGAACCTCAAACTCCTGGCCTCAAGCAATCCTCCTGCCTTGCCCTCCCAAAGAGCTTCTAGGACTAAAGGCTTGAGCCACTGCACCCTGCCAAAATGCAGAGTTTTCAAAGACAAAAGAAAGCTTCACAATTCTTTTAAAACCTTAAGTATTAAAAGGAGTCAGAGTGTAGAGAGAAGAGAGAACTTGTAAAAATAAATAAACAAGGTTTCTTTGATGAGAACACTATATATATAGTCTTTAGGTTCCCACCCCCTTTCCCTAGGTGTCATGGGCAGAATGCTACCTCCACTTCTAGCCTAGGGTAGGGGCTTCTGTGAGACCACTAGGAAAGCTTCAAATGTATTCTCTGCAGTTGGAGATGTGTGTCCCTTCCTCACAGCTGAGAAAACTAGAGGAGACTGCCAGCAGGATAGATTGATTTGCGCTCGAAGAGTAGGTGAGGATAATGGCTGCATGCCCAAATATGGGAACAAGGGAGAGACAGCCAACCCAGCACAATTTGATGTCCTACTTAGCTGATAGGATTGCCTAAAAGAAAAGAATTTCAGGGTGAAGGTCTGTGTGGAGTGGATCATGAATGCTGGCTAAGGGTTAGGACCTATAAGCCTAAAACAATACATTTGTTCAGTCAAAGAAACTTTCGATCTTCTGTCCATATTGATGTTATCTCTGGCACATTTATATGCTTGACTCTTTGAGAGATTAGCTCTCAGAGATTGTACCACACAACTGCTATTCAAGAGGTTTTGTTACTTGACCTATTTGCATCACCAGTGTGCAACATTTTTTAAAAATGTTAGACTCTTGTTTAGGAAAAACCCTTTTATATTATCCATGTTTGATTTTATTCTCTTACATATGAGTCAGTTACAAAATTGAGGAAAATGAAATGAGAGATGCAAAATTTACATTCAGTCCTATTTGTATATTTAACACTTTATTCTTAAGCACAAGTTCAGTATATAAAATTATATTTGAATTTTCCAAACTTTCATGTCACACAAGGCTCTATAAGTATTATCATAGATCATCGCTCTAATCACAGCCTTGAAAAATTATCCTTAAAGATAAGAGCAAACAGAACAAAATCCATTAATACTTTAGGTTCTTACCTTCTATTCATATAAGTCAGAGTAGTTCAATCTTTAGTCCTATCATGCATGGGTCTAGATGTAAGTTTTTTAAGACAGCATGATTGAAGAGTAATAGACTAACTTTCTAATCACTCACAACTTTTTTGTCACTCGCCTCAAGACAAGTGTGAAATAGAGCATGAACAAAGGCCTGATTCTAAGGCATATCAGGACAGTGAGCAGTATACCTTTTAAGACAGCTCTCTAGCCCTGGTGACACTCAAATGAAGGTATGACTCCCTTGGGGACATAGAAGTCAAAATTCCTACATTGACTGTGAGATGATACTGAATGAAACAAAGAAAAATTCATATGCAACAAGATAGATAATATTATATATCAAGATGAAGAGGGGAGGTTGGGTCCTGCAGAGGAAAAAGCAGTGAAACCAGTGACATAAACCATTGTCTTTTGACTATCCAACATGCATTCACTCTCATTTCCTTCCTTCCGGAACAACTACTTTCACTTTCTCAGTCCAATTGCTCCAAATGAAACTAACCCTGCCTCTGGGGTGCAGAACTGATGCATACCACCCCTAGCAGCACAATCCATAACCAGGCCATGGTGGCAATTTCAGGGCTGAGCATCAGACCTCTGAAGCTGGCCAATTAGGACTAGTACGTTCAGTTCTAAAATTCTCTGCAGCACCAGGGAAGTGGTGTATCTCACACCAGACTGGATGTTACAACGCTGTGAGCCGGAAGCTCTGCAAGACCAGCTGGCACAGTCAGAAAATGAAGCCAGCCAAGAGGATGCAGAGTGGAAAAGTGCACTCTGAGGATGCCACTGAGTGCAGAACCAAGACATGCCTGTTCGATTATATAAGCCATTAAAGTCTTTTTATTCCTTTTCATTAAAGCATTTTGATCCAGATCTTTTCTAAACTGTCCCTCCTCAAAATAAAAGAAAAAGAGGGGAAAAAATGGAGATGATAGTGTCTCACTGACCCCCTAGGACCATGGACGATGTCAGACACCTAGTAGGCACTTAATAAATACTTGCTGAACGAATGAATGGAAGCTGTAAGCAGCAGGAAGAACCAGAGATTGGCTCAGTGGAGGGGAGAGAGGAGTAAGTGACTGGCGGACAGTGTGTGGGTGAGGAGATTGCACAGGACAGGAGAGCTTTCTGGCAGCTATTACAAGTGTGAAACTTTGGGGGAATGGAGAAGTGTATAAAGAGAACTGTCACAAAGTTTGCACTAAGGCAAGCTGCAAATAGGTTTCCCGATGCAAAGAAAATATGCATGACCTAAGTCTATAGACTGTTCTTAAGGCTTTTGGAGACAGACTTACATCTTTGACTGAGATTTCTTGAGAGGTGGCTTTGAGGTAGAGCACACTTGCTGTCATGAAGATTACCCACATCTATGATCTCTTCAAGTAGAGATCAAATTCAAATGTATTGATAAAAATAAACATATTTTGACCTATCATGAAGAGAAAAAATAAAAGGAACTCCCCCCCACAAGCATACTTTCTTTGATTAGAAAGTTAAGATCAGGGCGGCACCTGTGGCTCAAAGGAGTAGGGCACTGGCCCCATATACTGGAGGTGGCAGGTTCAAATCAAGCCCCAGCCAAAAACTGCCAAAAAAAAAAAAAGAAAGAAAGTTAAGATCACTTCACAAGATAATCTGAAATGCTTATCCAGCATAGCTGCTGATATTTACTTCAGTAAACTCAACTCAAATTTATTCGTCTATTGAACTTCATTTCTGATAGGTTCCTCTTCTATATCCAATCAATGACTTAGCTTTTTTATTAAAAGGAAATTAACTTTTGCAAAGAAAAGGAAAAAGATGCCAATTAAAGAATAAAGAAACTCTATTATTATACATGTATATTGACAGTACCTCCAATTTTTATAAATTTAGAAAAATCTTCATAATTATCTATGACTCATTATTTATGGTGAAAAATAAAGCAACACTTCTAACAGAACCACTACCAGGCCACCTTTGACAAGCTGAATATTTAGGTACTACCCTTACAGCTTTTGTTACATTAAACTACTGCATTTTTTTCCTGAAGGAAACAGGATATTTTTAGATTCTCAGAAAAGGACCAATCTATGTTGTGATGCATAACCTGAGCATCCTATCCTTAAACTCTATGAGGCTGTCATTTACTCTGTGAGTCAAAGATGGTTAGCAATATGGTAAGAAAAAGATAAAAAGATAGAGAGAAGGAAGGAAGGAAAGACAGAAGGAAGGAAGGACCAAAGGAAGGAAGGAAGGAAGGAAGGAAGGAAAAGGAAAGAAAAGAAAGAAAGAAAGAAAATTGAAGGGCTCTCCCCTGACACTGGGGACATCAATAGACAAGACTCTCAGTTCCACTACAACTCTCTACATGACTTTGAGTGTCTTCTTAACTTTCTTTATGTCTCACTAAAGCTCATAAAGTGAAGGACCTCTTTAAGGGTATTAAAGTATTAAAGACTCATTCTACTGTTACAATATCTATATAACATTTACACATGTTAGTGAAGAGTAAGAACAATAGATGACCAATTAGAAATTGGAAATGATGATATTCAAACGTACTCCTCTTTGAACAAATAATAATATGGCCAACTTTATAATGTTTCAGAATGAAAGCATTTGTTACTGGCTATTTTAAGGATGATATATCCCCATGGGATATATTAACATCAAGAAGACATGTATAGCTTAAAAATAAAATGGTCATTTATACTTTGTTTCAGTGAATTTTTCTTAGCTCCAAAACATTTGTTTTTGCAAATAATATTAAAGAGAATTTTTAATTATTAACAGTGATTTAATTGGAAAACACTTATTTTTATATGTTTATGAAGAAGGTAAAACAGCAAACTTCACTTGGAAACCTGAAAGCTCAGAAGACATATTTACTTAAGGAAAGAGATGCTAGGGAAAATACTATAATTGACTGACATTCTAGCACATTTTCTATCTTGAGTAGGAGCTCATTTATTTTTAAAAAGTGAAGTGAGGTTTGGATCTGCTATGACAGAGCTTTCCAATCTTACCTAATCTTGGCTCACATAGAAAACCATGTTTACACCATGTTCCCAGATAATGGATGAAGCTGCTCCTAGCTGAAGTGACAGCCAAAGTTTCTGGGCCATCCCCAGGCACAACCCAACTGCTCTCGTGGCTCAGGGGATCAATATCTTCATGCATCTGTGCCCATTGTTGCACAGTCTGTGGGGAAACTGTTCTCCAAAGTGAAAGGCATATAAACCTTATGCCACCTCTGAAAAGCAGCTCAAAGTATACCCATTCACAGTAATGAATCACTAAAAATCCACTATGTTGAAAAAATAATAATAAATAATAAAATAAAATAAAAATCCACTAAGTTACTGCAACGCTAAGTATTCTATACAGACTATTTCGGGGCCAAAAAGTACTATGAACTCATACTTGCATAGAAAATCTTGGCCTGTTACCTGTATTTTATAATCATACCAAAACAGAAGGTACCACTGATATTATAGCTACAGTCTAAATCCTTGTTTATTGGTTGTTACATAATGTATTTAAAACTTCAACTACCTTGTATTTTGGACAATTACCAAAATTAATCTCTAGCTATGAAATAAATGTTTTCTCCTTATAATTCCTATCTTTTTACTACTCATTTTGATATAATGTAAGTATTAGCTAACATAGCAACATTTTCTAAACCCATGCTTTTATGTAGCATCCAAGAATTAAGAAGTGTTGACTTAAAAATATGCAGACAGGAGGAACAAAAGAATACATGGTGTAACTGAATCATTATAAATGAAATGATTAAACAGTAAATCAGGAGAGAGGCGGAGCAAGATGGCGGACGAGTAACAGCTTCCTTGCAGCTGGGCACGGTGAGACTGGGGAGAGAGGACTTCAGGCATCTCTGCCAGGCAGGATCTGCCCAGAAGCTTCCCTTTGGGGACACAGGGAGATAGCGTGAGGCTTCTGGACACGCTGAGGAAGGCTAAAGTGGCGGAGATTGGGCAAGTGGTTGTGTCTGTTCAATTGGTCTGATCCTGTCGGCGGCTGTGGGTGGGGCAGCGGTGGGACTGCAGGCTGGAGGGGCCTTGCCTGTGAGCAGTTTGGGTTTCTTTTGGACTTGGCACTTGGTTGAACTGACTTGGGAGAACTTGGGCAGGAGTGCGGGGTTTTTTGAGTGTTGCCCCAGACTGGGCCACCAAGGCAGATGGAGCTGCCAGTGTTTGGTGGTGGGCTGTGTGGAGCCATTGTGGGAGAACTGCCCTGGCAAGCTCCACCCTCAGGGTTGCAAAACAGGCATTAGGCGGGAGCGAGTAATCTAGTGACTGAGCAGCCTAAAGGCAGGGACTGAGACGCCTTGCACCTTAGCCCTCAGGGGCATAGGGCAAGACCGGTTTTGGCACACTGCATAAGTGGATAGCCACTCAAGGAGTGATCCCAGCCACAGCACTTTCCTGGGGAAGCTTCCGCTTAGCCCAAGTTAGCAATTTAAAGTGTCTTCTAAGAAGGCTGAGGAGGATTTAAGCTCTCCACCCTGCAGGGTTTAAGAAATGATTAGAAACACAGGGTCACTCCCTACAAAGATCCAGTAACAACAGAGCAATTCTGCCAGGGTCTGATCTGGGAGAGACACCTCCCCAACTCTGAGGAAGGTCATAGGCAATAGTGAAAAATAATCATGAGGCGGAATCAACA